>JANAVB010044419.1:16182055-16459555 GCA_029216955.1 Iris pallida
AGGTTATTAATGTATATATGTAGATGGCTACAGGTGAAATTCTCAATATATAAACATGTGAAGGTTTTGGTAACATAGACATGAAAGCATAGACACCTGCTTGCTGGATGATACATATTAACAAGCATTATTGCAAATATCCTCAATTGATTGGTTGTATGGGTCCACAGAATGCCAATTTGTATATACACTATGCTTAATGGCATTTCCTGTAAGTGAGTCGAGTAATAATGGACAACAACAGCTATCAAATTCAAAATGATAAGTTTTTGTTCATTATAACTGAACTATTAGCTATTGGAAACTCATATTGTCCTTAAAACTTTACAGAATCCAAAGCCTGAATCATTTTCCAAGTCCCAAATCGTCAAACCAGCCTTGATATCATACACCAGTGTTAAGAGGGTCTTCAATCATAAAGGATTCAGTTTGGCTACTTGTTTACGGAGCAAAGAGTCTTCGCTCTCTTCCCATTTCATACAACAGTAACAAGAGAAAACATAGCAGATGTATTAAGCAAGCGAAATCAAACAACCATTCATTTGTAAACTCACATGTTAGTTATGTATCTCGAGGACATCAACAAGCATCAATATTTGCCTGACAAATACAATCATCAATATTTTTATGGATTAGCCTCATGGGACTCCAGGATTAGTTGAATAGGAATATGTTTTTTGACATTTGTGACAGAACAGACCATGTTGGCAAATGGCATATGATACCAAACCTGTTATTGGTTTTACCTTATGACCAATGCTCTAAAGTATAAACAGTTCAATGTGCTCATTATGCAGTTCTTTGTATTCAGTTTGTAAAAGGAACGAGGAGCATATTTTCCTCATTAAGTTATGTAGTTGAATATTTTCTTACTATTACTTGCTTCAGGTGCACAAGAATAAGTGGTGCAATAACTTGTTTAGTTTGAACTTCTTTAATATTCTTAGGCTTAGAAGACGGCATATTTGAAGTGTACAAAAAATACTGGAGTAAACAGATCAGCTAGGAATGGGGAGAAAAGAAATATGGATGTTGAAGGGTTAGTAGGCAACCTAGTTACCATATAGAGTTGAACTGAAGTCATGTAAACAGAGACATTAATCTTCACTTGGAATCCTGGTGGAGGACATGGCCTGGTATCTAAAAGGATGAGGGCTGGGGTCAAAGACAGGAAGTCTCAGTTGGTTAGAGTGTCGATATAACAGGGAACTGGGAAGCAACAGGGTACTTGGCTTAGCAACCTTGCACTGAATAGGAAATCAGATAGGATAAGAGAACAATGCTAAACCTAAAAGCTATTCTTAAATGTAAATAGTTAGTTTTCCAATTATATCTATTAATTCAAGTCGATTTATAAACAGGTTGGAGAAACGATTTAGCACTTGACAGTGCTAGCAGCACAGGACCTAAGGCAAGTATACCTTGCCTCCCTCTACAGTTTTACTTATATGTAGTTCCTTTCATTTTACTGTCTTGGATCATATATGGACATGTGCTTTTCGTGTCATTTTCTGTGGACTTGTTTTTATTGTTTATAGCCATGTTCATGTCTTGGCCTTGTGTTTTACATTTGGAGTTTCTTGTCAGTACCTTGCTTGAGTCGTGTCATAGAACGAGTGCGTGTAGTGAACTGTCATAGCCTTGATTATCGTTTTACACAACCAGAGAGTCCACACTCGGGACGAGGGTTGTTTGGTGTACCAGAGACTCCACACTCGGGACGAGGGTGTTTGTCGTGATCAAATGGCATCAGAGAGTCCACACACGGGACGAGGGTTGACCATTTACACCAGAGAGTCCACACACGGGATGAGGGTGTCTTGCCGTGAGCTAACCAGAGAGTCCACACTCGGAATGAGGGTTAGTGCTTAGTTCAAACCAGAGAGTCCACACTCGGGATGAGGGTTTGGTTCTTCCATTGATCTCGTGTATTCTTTCATCCGGCAGTTCATTTATACGTAGTTGTTCTAGTGTTCGTGTTCGTGTTAGTGTTCGTGGTCATTTGTCTTGTTCTTGTTCTTTCTTGTTTATTTCTTGAGCATGATAAAACTGCTAGATAGGCATGTATATTATGTATCTTGCTATGTCCTCTGAGGACCTGATGATCTCCTCAGGTTAGCCGAATTTGAGTCAGGAGCAGACGAGTGGATTTGAGTTAGCTTCAGATTACGATGCTTTGCAGTTGAGGTTACTTGGTTAGCAGGTTGTACCCAGTTGGTTCATTTCTTGTATTTCTCTATTTTTCTGTCTATTGGTAGTGGATTTGTGTCCACCAGACGTGACATTGATTTTGGATACATTCAGTCTATATTCATTATTGCTTAGTTTCATGGATATTCACTGATCTTGTTTGTGTCTTGATTATTCTGCGAATGAGATATATATTTTTTTAGTGATTATAGATTCAGTGACTTGTGAGTATAGACAACGTTCTACCACCGATACTGCGGCATAGGCTGGGCTTGGACACGCTTCATATCCAAAAAGCGGGTGCGGGTCGTGACACATTAGGACAACCAAGGTCAAACAAGGTCACAGAAAGTCAATCCAAGTCAAACTAGGTCAATCTGGGTCAAAGGTTGACGTAAAGTTGACTTTTGGTCAAAAAACCAACTCTGGTCAACTCTGGTCAATATTGAGTCAACTCTGGGTCAACCCTAGGTCAAACTAGTCAAATGTTGAGTAACAGTTGACTTTCAGTTAACTGGCCAACTCTGGTTTGGTTTTGGGTCGATTCCAGGTCAAGCGTTGACTTGAAGTTGACTTTCGGTCAAAAAGTCAACTATTGGTCAACAGGGGTCAAGACTAGCCTAAACTACCCTCATCTAGTCATTACCTACCTAGACAACCTATTTCTAAGCCCATCTTAGAAGTCAAACTCAAAACCTTAGCTATACCCCATTACCTACATTTACCCTTCACAAGGTAAATACCAATACCTTGCACATACCAAGATAAACTACTCTAACCTTGGAATGCTAACCTAGGCTTCCTAGGATAACTAGACACTAACCTACCTAAACATTACCAACCATAAAATCCTAGTACATATCTCATCTAACCCATATTAGAACACATGTTGGTTATCCCAACATTACCTTACCATATAATATTCTAACATTTAGCTAACCACTCACACACACCCACACAACTACCTAAGGGTTTTTGGGACTGATTTTAGTGTGGGAATTTATGGAATGAATGAAGGGTGAATAGATGGATGCATGGATGAGTGAGTGTATCATGAATGAATGGATGAAGCATGTGAATGAGGGTTTGTGTGTAGGAATGCATTGAATGATTTTGATGAATTGAGTGTATGTATGAATGAATTGGTGAATGAATGAAATGAGTGGATGAGTGTATGTATGAATGAACTGGATATGAGTGAATGTGTATAGGTAAGTGGATATGTGAGTGAATGAATGAGTGTTTGGAAGGGTGAATGAATGGGCTGATTAGAGTGAATGAATGGGCTGATTTAATGGATGAAATGGGATGTCAAGTGGCTGTCCATGGGATTGATTAAATGGCTGCCTATGGGCTGTCCATGGGGGCTGTCCCCTCTCCTTGAACTGCTACTATGCAGCAGGTTATGCTGCTACTGTTATAGCTGTTTCTAAACAGCATATGGGGCTGTCCCCCCCATTACCTGCTGCTATGCAGCTCGAAATCAGTCCCCTTTGGGGACTGATACAGCTTCTACTGCTGCTGTTTGCAGCAGTGACTCTCCCTCCATCCTTCACTCTCTACTCTCTCAATCCCATTCTCTATACCCCTCCATCACCCTCTCAATCTCACTCTCCATTCTCTCAATCTCTCACTCTCTCTACTCTCTAAATCTCCACACTCCCATAATACATTCTCAAATCCCCCCTCTCTCACTCGAAATCTCTACACACACCAATAAACACATATATAAAGACACAATATATATATTTGAGAGGCATATATATATATATATATATATATATATATATATATATATAGCCCCCTTAGAAAATCCCCTAAAAACTCCCCTCACTCTCGGCCGTAATTTAATGTTAATATTAATGTTAATATTAATTTTAATGTTAATATTAATGTTAATATTAATATTAATGTTAATATTAATATTAATATTAATTTTTATATTAATGTTAATATTAATTTAATGTTAATGTTAATATTAATTTTAATGTTAATTTTAGTATTTTATGTTAATATTAACATTAATATTAATATTAACATTAACATTAATATTAACATTAAATTACGGCCGAAAGTGAGGGGAGTTTTTAGGGGGTTTTCTAAGGGGGCTTTTGAGCGGATCAAAAGCCCCCTTAAAAAACCCCCTAAAAACCCCCCTCACTCTAATTCGTAATATTAATGTTAATATTAATGTTAATATTAATATTAATTTTTTTATTTTTTATATTAATGTTAATGTTAATGTTAATGTTAATGTTAATATTAATTTTAATTTTAATGTTAAGTTTAATGTTAATTTTAATATTTAACATTAATATTAACAATAATATTAATATTAACATTAAATTACGGATTAGAGTAAGGGAGGTTTTTAGGGGGTTTTCTAAGGGGTCTTTTGATCCGCTTCCTATATATATATATATATATATATATATATATATATATATATATATATATAACAAATGATATATATATATATAGATAAATAGATTATGATAAAATATGAACAACTTTGTAACAATATAAATCTGAGATTAAATATTTATCACAAACACTATGTATCCAAAATTGGGGGTTTTCCACTAGGACACAAACACAACACAAGGACACACCTAGAAGTCTCCAAATGGACACGAAACGGACACAAATGGAGATACAACCATGGGGGTCATTCCTATGGGTTCAAAATAAACCTATATGCATGTAAGAACGAAGTAGAGAAGATATTATACCTCCCGGTTGATCGAATCTAGGAAAACTCCTCCTGATACGACACCAACACGTAGAGACCTCCAAATGGACACGAACGAGTTTCGAAACCTCCCAAACTTGGCTAGCTCCTTCCCATGCTTGAGTAGAGAAGAAATGAAGAAGATTGGGTGGAGAAATGGATTGATTTGATGGTGAAATCAATGGGGACTCTTCTCAAAATTTGGGGAAGAACAAGAGAGAGAAAATGGAGTGGATAATATCAAATGGCTCATTCCTATCCCCCTAGCTATGGCCGGCCACATAGTGTATAGGTGTCCCCTATTAGCAATGACTAAAAAGCTCCCACTTAACTTATTAATTAAAATTAGAAAAAGGGTTTAGGTTGAGACTATTTTAGTCATGGTTTAAGTCTCTAATCAAACCAACCCTATCCATGAATAACTAGTCTAACCCACTAACTAAAAATAATCTCATGTGGGCCATGCCTAACTAATGAGTGGGTCCCACTAGAGTCAAAGCTACCCCGGGTCCCCGATACAAGTCGGATTGAGTTAAAATTCGAACCCGACTCAAATAACCCCAAAACAATATCATAAATAATAAAATAAATTTCAAAAATGAAAAATGACAAAAATACCCCTGTTCTTGAAAATTGGGGGTGACACATAGACACATGAGTATTAAATGAGTGTCGTCACATGTTCAACAAGAAGGCCCCCTCTCTGACCCTTCTTCTCTCTCTGACCCCCCTCTACTTCCCTGCTTCTCATTCGATTCTCTCAGCATCCTATTCTGCATCATAAGATATCTTTCTCAACCTCAGCTTAAAGAAGTGTAGAAATATTAATATTAAACAAGGTTCAAAGTATTAGTATCGATATCAAAATCGGTATCGGTATCATTTACAGCTGATATCATGAATCTCATGAGTTCCGCTAGCGGAGCAAAATATAAAGTCAAACGTGAAACAGAGCTTCATATTCAAAATATCAGAAGTAAAAAAGTTTTCAATTGGTGGTAGTCCAATTGAAAACTTTTTACTTCTAATATTTTGAATATGAAGCTCTACTTCACGTTTGATTTTACATTTTGCTCTGCTAGAGAAAGTCATAAGATTCATGATATCAACCGTAAATGATATCGATAGCGATTCCTATACCGATACCGATACCGTGAACCTTGGTTAATATTAATATTTCCACACTTCTCTAGGCTGAGGTTGAGAAAGATATCTTATGATGCAGAATAGTCGGCTGAATGACCTGAATGAGAAGAAAGAAAGCAGGAAGGCTCACTCTATACACTCTAGGATACTCACTCTATATACTCTAGGATTCAAAGATATACTACTAGTATACTCATTCTATAAACTCTAGGATACTACAATCTACTAGTATACTCACTTTATACACTATTATGCAAGCCTTTTGAGGCAATCAACGTTATACTAGATTTCTGAAAAAAATCTATAACTCTAATAGGCCCAAAAGGCTTGGCATAAGTAAATTTAATTCCAGATAATATCCTATACCTTAGCTAATAGGTAATATCCTATAGAGTAGGTAAACAGTCGCTATATGTCGCTAATAAGGACGTTTAAGCTAGCACTTACTGTTTGCCATTAAAATCGTTTGATTGCAAAATCTTAATACAAACAGAACAGTGTTACAGTATAGGACTTAGATGTAGTCCTAGAAGTACACTTTTGTTTAATCTGGGTCCTAAGTGCCAATGGAGCGAGTGGTAATGCGTTGACTCCGTTGACGGGCTGACGACGGTTATCGGTTCTCTGAAGGTGTAGATTGCTCTGGGTGCTGGAGCTTGCTGAGAGGAGGAAGACGTTGAGTGTCTGTATCTGCCTCTCTGGTGATATTTCTGTGTGTTGTCCGTATATGTCTCTTTGTGTGGAAGAAGGAAATGATCCCCCTATTTATATCTGGGCAGGTTGACTGCTCATGCGCGCATATGTAGGATATGCCGGTACGTGGGGACGCCACGTGGAGACTGCTGATGGAGGCGCATGGATGATGCGCCCTACTTGAGGGGTTGAATTCTTCATGCTACTGTTGTGAGCCGGCACGTAGCAGAGGAGAAGATCTTTCTGTTGCTGAAATCTTGGATGAGTAGAGTCAAAGGACATGTGTCGTCGACTCATGGCTCGGAGATCTCGGATCTGATGGGGGGATGATTTGGTGGGATGCGCCTTGGATTGGGCGCATGATGAGATTTTGGCTCGTGACCTTTAGGAGTCACGAACCATTCTGGGCGCATGGCTTTTGAGGCGCATGCAGGCGACTTTCCTTCTGTCTTTCGGTATCAGAGATCAGTCTGGGGCACATGGCTTTTGAGGCGCATGCAAAGCTTCAACTGGAGACTCTTCTTCTGTCTTTAAGGATCAGTGAAGGGTCTGATGCGCATGGCTTTTGAGGCGCATGCGGATGGGTGGCCACGTGACAGTAGCCGTCGGGGTAAAGTCATGATGATGCTGACGCTGTGGACGCTTCGTTTTCTGCAAAAGCTTTCCACCATGCAGACTTGGGGAGGCATGCTGCCAACTATGGCAGTTCAGCATTTAATGTTGGTGACATTCGATGGACAGCTGGGTGGGCGCGTCGGTTGACGTTCCACTAAGCGTATGGGGGCGTATGGGGGCGCATCCCCTGGGATGCACTCAGTGCAGGGCGCATCTGTTGGAGGTGCTTGATGTTTGAAGAGGTGTGATGCGCTGTCCAGCCGGCGCATCCGACACGTTTTTAATGATGCGGCTGTTTCGCTTCTCGAGTGCCTTTAAATAGCCGTTTGGCTGAAGTCGAGGCGTCCGGTTCATCCATTTAATGTGAATTCATTGCACGAAATTCGGAGAGCCATCCACTTGGCGCGTGGGTTTGATCTGCCCGGCCTATAAATAGTGGCATGGAGAGGTTTGCTTCTCATTCCCTCACGTACTTCTAATATGAACTTGAGTATTCGGGTGCATTCTGTTGACGAAGTGCTCCCGAGGGTGAAGATGCAACGCCATGTCGTTGTTGGTGCTCTTGAAGGTGACTGTTACATCCAAAAGACGGAGTCGAGGGCTTCTGAGGCAGGCGGAAGGTGCCTGTTGCATCCAAAGATGGGGATGCTCGGGCCTCGTCTCCGTTATTCCGGAAGAGCCGCAGATCGGAATTGCGGTGCTAGGCTCTCTCTTCCTTCAAAGTGGGTGTTGCCCACTCTGATTGCGTTGAAAGCTGCTCCTTTCGCCGTGATTTCGATCACGGTCTTCCTTGGTCTTTGGAGGCTCTTTCGAAGCCTCCCCTGGCCACAGCTTTGCCGTGCTCTTCTCTTCCTTGGTTCCAGCCATAGGGTTAAATGCTTTGTGTAATCGAAGCACTTATCAGGTGACCCTGGCTGGAAGAACGACACATAACTGGGCTTCTGCTCGGCCAGGTGAGCCTGGTTGGAAGAGTGGCACATAACTGGGCTGCTGAAGGGATGCACATAACTGAGCTGGATGCACATAACTGAGCTGCTGAAGAAATGATGAGATGTGCCTGGTTGGAGGCGCATGACATCTGCTGCGCCTAACTGAAGGCGCACGGTGGCTGCTGCGCCTATCTGAAGGCGCATGGTGGCTGCTGCGCCTATCTGGAGGCGCATGGTGGCTGCTGCGCCTATCTGGAGGCGCATGGTAGCCGCTGGCTGTAGACTTAGGATCTTTCCTTTGTAGAGATTCCCCTTTGTACAACCTTTTCTAGATATGTAATAGACTTTTATATATAAATAAAAAGTCCTTCTTCGAATGTCTATGGCTATTGACTTTGTTGTTTGAGTTCTGGCGCATGTAGAGTCTGGCGCATGGATTTTCTGGTTGTGAAATTCCATGCTTCTACAAGACCCTCCTTCAAAGTTTTCAAAACTTTTGAATAAGTTTTGGAATACTTTAAATAAGAAGCATGGCGATCAGGGCGCATGACTGTTGGGGCGCATGCCTGTTCAGCCGCATGCTCTTCTTAATTAATGAGTATGATAATGCCTCGGTAACCGAAAATATTAATGATGATCTTTTGGTTTTATCTGCTGTTATCTTCACAAGACCCGAGGCGACGGCTGAGATCACTCATCATCGGTTCACGCGTGCGACCACGGCCTATAAATAGGTGAGAGATGGAGAGAGAGAGAGTTCTTCTGCTCTTTGCCTTGCCTCCTTTAGAGTTTTTTAAAAAAAATCCTAATTTCTTCTTCTCTGATAGAATGGCTCCCAAGACTCCTCGCGGCGGTGCCGGCAAGGGAAATGGGAAGGAGAAGGAGCCCGCAGAGTTCGCCGACGAGGATGCTCCTGCCACCATTGGGCGTGATGCCGTACAAGTCTGGTATTGCACTTATACAAGGCAAAGATGGTACATAATTGATAATCTTTAAATAGAAACACATCGCAGCGACAGAAGCAGACAAAATGAAGTTAGTGAGGACAATCTTTCTTGTTGGATAGAAGCACATCACTTCTTTATAGCAGCGGAGATAAAAGGACAACTTGAAGTCACATAGAGACATATAGAACTTTATTCTCTTTATTGATAATCGAAGAAAAGTACAATGCTTACAACCAATCTTACTATACATTGAAAGCCAACTAAACAATGCTACAAAGTCTACATTTGATACTTGGATACATTGGATTATAACTCGATATACTGACTTGGCTTACAATCTCACTGGTACAACTGATTACAATGTTCCATACATTATGTCCTTTATAAACAGAAGACATCATCTTGTACAAGGAGAGCTTCTGTATGCCCAACAAATCTTCGATACCGCGGAACCAATCAAGCCAAATCTTCGTGTGTAGAACATCCCAAGCACGAGCACCTGCCCACAAAACGTGGGTCAGCACATCATCTATGTACTGGCTAGCAGAATCCAACCCACTCGCATAAACCAACATTAAAGTGATCATTTAAGCAAGCATTTATTAGAATGATCTTTCTACTTGGGGCCTAGCATCAGTTTACAGTTCATGGGCAATAATCAAAGTGAAGCATGTAAACATATTCTTAGCAACATTCATGTGGACATAACATTTTAGCATTCTTGGGGTTATCATGCAAAGACATCATTGAGGCATCGTTAACATTAACATCTTAAACATGTTATGACAGTTCTCACTTCAAGCATCACTTATCATGTATGTTATGGTTGAGCAATGGTTCATAACAAGGCATATTTCTTTGCATACTGAACTTAAAATGTTAAGCAGGATCTCATATTAAAAGGCTACAACACAACGTCACTTATTTGGCATATTAAGCATGTAAGTTAAACCAACACATATATTGAGTATATCACATTTAAGTGATTTCTTACCGATAGCCAACTTCCTCGTACCTGCATTAAAATACAGGATAATATGATATACTTACTCTGTCTGCACAAAACATTCATTAGTATGCATCCTGACTACATGGTCGTTGGTGAAACTACACCATAAAGGACTTTCCAACGGGTATTACGACGTACCATTCCAGGGTAGGTTGCAAGCCTAGCCGAATGTCCCGTAATACCTCGTGCCACCATAGCACGACCAATGTTTCCTTCCGGGTCGAATCGGTCCCAGCGCCTCGGGTACCGTTCGAGGAAACTTACTCAGACTTGTACAAGTACGTCCATGACCATGCGAATGCGTGTCGACTCGATAACACAAATGCATGGTAAAGCAACTAAAGTAAGCAGAGCCAACAGTTTAACATCTCATCTTAATCCCAAGCCGTGTTCAACGACTAATCATTACCATCATTCTACTTGGTGATCTCCATGATCCCAAGCCCCATCATTCTCATTGTTTGTTCCATTGCAACATTTCTCATTACGTTCCTTCTAAGGAGGAACAACAACATTCATTCATTTCGAAGGGACCTGTAACAATTCATTCATTTCATAGGGACAATAGCATATTCATTTCATTTCACAGGGACAGTATTCTTTCTTTTATTGCATATAAGGAAACAGGCAACATCAACAGTTATGCAGAATGTACATGATTCTAGTGTTTTATTCCATTCTTTGTGTTAATAGCATAATCAGTTCATTACTCATGTATCATTCTCGTAGCATCTCATTACTCAAGTGATTCATTTATTTCATCAAGATTAAGCATAAGGGACATTATCGATTCATTCTCAGGCATCATGATACATTAGCAGTTCGAGTGTGATTCGTTCAGCAATACAAAGTTCATGTATTATTCATTCAATGATTTCAGCATATGCATCTCTATCGATTTAGCAACTAAGGTATCGCATCACAATTATTCAACATTCAAGGTAGGCGGCATTAGGGACATATTCATAGCATCACATTATTCCATTTATTAAGCATGCAAGAATAAGGAGGAAGGAGGACAGTTCCACTTGCCTTATATAACGGTCTTCCTGCTCCAATACCACTAAGCGTAGCTCCACCAGCGAGTCACGTTCCAACATTCTGATCCCATCCAACAAGCCAACCAAATGCCTCGCGCGGAGCGGGACATTACATAAGTAGCACATAGTTTACAATTCTATGTGGCACCAACATAATTTGGAAGGCTAAATTATGATAACGGCATCCCAACTATAGTGTCTATATCAGCGTGTCGTGTATGTGTGTGTCATGTCTGTGTCAGCGTGTGTGCGTGTCGTGTCGTGTCAGCGTATGTGTGTGTGTGTCTGTGTAAGCGTGTGTGTGTCGTGTCAGCATCTGTGCGTGTCGTGTTTGTGTCAGCACGTCAGGAAAAGGTATATAGGGTTAGGGTTTACCTGCCTTGGTCGGGGTCGGGTCGGGGTCGCCGGGACTGGAGCAGCGGCGGAGGGGAATGGTCAGGTCGACGGGGGAGGAGCGGCGTCGAGGACTATCGTGCCAGGGGGCGAAGGGGGTCGGCGGTGGAGGAGCGGCGAGAAGGATATCGGAGGGAAGGGGGTCACCGTGGGGAGGGGGTCGCCGGAGGGAGGGGGGTCGCCGGAAGGACGAGGTTGCCGCGGGACGAGAGAGGGATGGGAAGAGAAATTTGGGGACGAGAGCGGGAGATAAAATTTTTGGGTGAAAAAAAATGAAAAGCGATCGGCTGGAAATCCTATATGAAACTTTTTAGCGACGTCCGAAAAAGACTACGCTAAACGTCGTTGTTAACTAAAAATATGGCAACGTAAAAAAGGAAGAATCGTAAAACGTCGCTCACTAAAACAAAACAGCGACGATTTGCGACTAGACCGCGACATCTGCTTTCCAAAGCATAATGCTTGTCGCTTTATGTCGCTAAACGTCGCTGATAGTGACGTTCAACGACGTAAATTTGTAACGTCGCTAAATACACAAAAAATAGCGACGTATTAAGACAAAGTCTCTAAACACGTCACCAATATGACTTATTTTGGTAGTGGTTCGATTCGTCCGGTTTGATCAATATCTGCAAAATCTCTTAATTCAATTGATCAAATCAACAAGTTTCTATTTCAATAGTTTCTTTTATTAATAACTACCATTAACACGTATCATTGTTACATGCTAGTATGTACTCAAAATGGTGTTTGAACTCGGCTCGATTACACACACGAAATGATCGAGCTTGACTAGTTTTAGACGAACACTAACCGAGCCCGAGCCAAAGTCCCACTTAATTTGTGCTCCAACTTTGGCTCGGTTCGATGTGGTTGGTTTGACCCATTTGTGCACCCCTAAATCCAATTGATCACGTGACAAAATTAAAAATTAAAAATAAATTAAAATTAAAAATTAAAATTAAAATTAAATTTTGATTTAAATTTAAATTTACAACTAAAAAATAGTTAAAATTTAAATAAAAATCCCTTGTAAAAATAAAAAAAGTGAATATTAATATTATCAAGATTTCTTTTACATTAATATTGAAACTAATATCAATATTAACATTAATGTTACAATACCATCTGTTCGATTGATAGTCCATCGATTCATATTGATATAGTTCGATACGACCGGTTTGACCCATATATGTAAAACCTTCCAATTCAATTGATCAAATCAACAAGTTTTTATTTCAATAGTTTCTTTTATTAATAACTACCATTAACACATATCATTTTTACATGCTAGTACGTACTCAAAAATAGTGTTTGAACTCGGTTCGATTACACACGCGAAATGATCGAGCTCGACTAATTTTAGCGTACGAGTTTAAACGAACACTAACCGAGCCCGAGCCAAAGCCACATTTAATTTGTGGTACAAGTTTGGTTCGGTTCGATGCAGTTGGTTTGACCCATATGTGCACTCCCCTAAATCCAATTGATCACGTAGCAAATTTTAAAATTAAATTTAAAATAAAAAATAAATTCTGATTTAAGATTAAATTTAAATTTAAATTTACAACTAAAAAAAGTTAAATTTTAAATAAAAAATTACATTGATATTGATACTAATATTAAAATTAACATTACAATTAAAATTAACATTAAAATCATAATAAGACTAATAATTTATTAATTATAATTATAACTAGATATTAATTTAAAAATAGTAAAATAATTATTAATTAAATATTAGAATTATAATTATAGTTAGAAGTAATAAATAAATAATTATGATAATAGCTACGATTAATAAATTATTAATTAAGACTATAATGGAGATTAATAAAATATTATTTTAAATTATAAATTTTAAATATGATTATAATTGTGATTAAAATATTATTAATTAAGATTATAATAAAATTATAATTAACAAATTATTAATTAAGATTATAATAAGACTAATAAATTATTAATTATGATTTAGTTGGATATTAATTCATAAATTAGTAATTAAGATTATAGCTATAATTATGATTTAATTATGAAGTTATTAATTATTAATTAAGATTATTATAAAATATTAAATAACGAATTGTTAAGTATTAATTTAGATTATAATTATGATAACTAACTATTAGTTATTTTTATAAAAATAATAATTAACTATTAATTCTAAAAAAAATTATTTTTAAAATAATAATAATGACTAGTGTTTAATCAAGTATGAGTTAATTTTTAATTAACTATAAATTAAATATTAAAAAAAACTAATTATTACAAGATATTAATTATTTATTTATTGAATAGAACAACAAAATTATTAAAAAATAACTAATTCCTTCCAAATTCAACTTTCTTTCTTCCAAATCCAAATTTTGGATTTGGTCATACTTTCCATATTCAAATCCATCTCCAACCAAACATAGGATTTCATAGATTTGATTCCAAACGCATAAAATCCTAAAATCAAGCTCTAAATGCGGTTTATCAAACAAGCCCTAAAATGATATCATGTAAATGACGCGAAGTGACTCATTGAACATGAAAAACTTGGTGACGTAACCTCAAATGACTCAACAATCATTTCTTCTATGTACGACAACTCCATAATACGTTAGCACAGAGGTGGATCCAAACTTTGGTTGGGGTGAGCTTGATTTCGGAGGATTATGGTTCAAATCTTAGCTCACTCACTTTTTTTTTGAATATTTTAATATGTAAACTATATTTTCACATTATATATATATATATATATATATATATATATATATATATATATATATATATATATATATATATATAAAACATTGTATGTGAATAAACTAGAAAAAGAAATTGTAAGAAAAGCATCCAATGGAAAGATTTTTTTTACCTATCATAGAAAATTATGACACCAAAATAAAGATAACTAAAAAAATGTAAGAAAAATGTTTAAGAATTGTGCAATTTATTTTTACCAAATTGTTCTCTCCTAACTGTCTACGCTTATATGCCCTTAGGTTGGACATCTTATACATAACTAGAAGATGCAGTGACGTTAAATTATTTTCTTTCTTTCTTTTGAATCTTATCACAAAAAAAATTTAATGTTTAAACTAAATTTAAAATTTGTTGTATATATATATTTAAAATAAATTTTGTAAAAAATCAATTAAATTTTACTTATAATTTGTCATGTATAAATATATTTATGATATTGTTGAAATAGTAAAAATATTTAAATATATTTGAACTAAAACTTGTTAAACAATTTAAATATTTTCTGATATTTCTTTCTCTTTAAATTTAGTTTTTAAATAATTTTAAATTTAGTTTTTAAATAGATATTTGTACGGACTAAATGAGAGAAAGTTTTATTTATAATTTTTTAATTCATCTATTTTTCATTTTGATAAAAGAGGAATTACAAATTGGCTTCGTCCATCTGGATCTATTCTTGCACAGACACGAAACCAGTTGGATCTGGATGACTTGAACAATACGTGTCAGATATGGTGGAGAACACAGGATACAGAGATTTTAAGAATTATTTTATAAAAATTATTTTCTACAATTTTTTTACCAAACAAATTTTTTTTAACTTTTGTTCTTAAAATTATTTTTCCGATGGAAGTAACCAAACGCAAAATAAGAATCTGTATATCTAGGAAGCAATTTTATAACTTATTCTTTGAAAATTGTTTTCAGAAATATTTTTTCAGAAAACTTATCCAAACGGACCCTTAACTTTTATATCTTCGGTAATTTTTTAAAATAAAATGGGCCATGATATTCATACGGTTTAGACAGCTCATTTTTGAAACGTTTTGAAATCTCTTTATATAATAGAAGATTTGAGAACATAAAGAGAAACACGCTTCGTTTCTCTATGTACAAATTTTACGAACTTCGTTCCTTGAGTCCAATGTCTATAAAATTTGATACTTTGGAGAAAAATTTATCTTATTTATATTAAAAATTCTAAGAAGCATATTTGTTCCGGTTTAATATAACATGCAATATGTAGGACACACCAAAATATTCCTTAAAAAGAGTAGATATGAGTTAATTTAGGGTGTTCATTGAAAAAAATGAAATCAACAATGACCTACACTAGAAAATTACCAAGAGGTCAAAAGTCAAAAACTGCATTAAATAATGTTACCTACTCTATTAATAGTCCAAGAAAACTCATTTAATAAGAACCATTTGATCAACATCCAACGATTCAGATTTGGGACGATCGACACACACACACACCAATGACCTTTAGCTCAAGTGGTTAGAGTGAGATACATACTCCCAAGAAGTTGCAGGTTCGAGCAACGAAGGAAGCACATTTAATTTTATGTAGAGGAATAAAGGTAAGTGTGGGCCGAATAAAAATTAAATTAGTACATTATTATTCCATGTGGAGGAAAAAAAAAATAGTATCATATACTTTCTTACATATTTCGCTAGCGAGAAGTAAAAGATATTGGGATTTCAATCCAAATAAATTAGTGTGCAACCTGGCTACATTCAACAACGGGATATATCTAGTTTTTTTAAGTACTTTCATGTGCTTAGTTAGCATGTCGATATAATTATCTTTTATATTCATAGAATTTAGAGATACCTAAAGTATAAAATGTTTTTGTATATACTCATTTCTAATATTGAGACATGAAGTTGTCCTTGTAGGATTGGGATTCTCTAATGTCCCATAACTCATTTCCTAATATTCTGTAATACCAATGGTAAAAGATTGCATAATTATTGTCATCCGAAGTTATGAAGCTCATATGACAGATATTATATTTTAGATACAGATATTTATACAAATGTGGTTTAAGGCCAAGTTTGTTCACGGAATTAGAACCTTGGAAAATGAAAGTAATTCATTTTCATAGTTTGGATGTCAAAAGAAATAAGGAGGAAATAAATTTGATTTCCAAGAGGAAAGAAATTTTGGGGGATGGAGAAATAGTTCCTCCTACTAACCCAAGAATTCATTTTTTTCCTCTAAGTATTCACTTCCTCTCCTAATTTTTTTGGTTTTTTTCAAACATTTTTTTTTTTTTGATTGGAATTGCATTTTTTCAAAGAAAAAAATATCAAAAAATTAAGTTCCTTTCTTTCAGTGAACCAAACAAGGCATAAGGGTGCACGAGGAGGTCCAATTTGAGCAAAGAAATATATTATGCCTATAGATTTGTACTCAGAGTACTATAATATTATGTTAATGTTCCTGCCCGACTGTACGAAATCTTTAAATTGTAATAAGAATTAAAGATTAAATATTAATTTATACCCACGTATTCTCTTTTTGCAAACAAAAAGTTCTTTACATATATTTTATGAAGTTTAGATGTGCCAAATCACGAAATAGAATTTTACTTCAAAAAAGTTATTTGGCACATGCGTGTGCACATACAAGATGGTGTCGTCCCACCTTTTCCGTGTCCGGTCTCTCCACTATCGTGCGTGCACAAGTATGAGCAGAAGTGTATGCTAGCACGATCGATTTTTAATTTGGGTAGCTCAAAACTAAAAAAGAAAGTCCATAAAATATTAAAACTAAAAGGATAACAATATTTATTATAATAGGATAATGACGTAAATTTGACTTGTCCAAATGAGATTAAAAGTAAAGCTAGAAAAAGAAAACCATGTTCACTACTCCCATGAAATAAGGATTTTTCATTATTATAGAACTGATGTGGGGTCCTTTGCAAAAGAAGAAGAGAGTATATCTATTTTTAAAAAAAATAAAGACAGAGAGGAATGAACTTTGAACAAAAAAGGAAACGGAAGAAGAAGAAAGGAACTGTGTAAATAATTATGGAATACCTAACCCCACTGAGCTGTGAATGCGCGAGTGACCGTGGCATCATTCCCGTGGCATAGCCACCATCTTCTTCCTCTTTATCAATCCACCTCTTTCTTCTCCGTTTTCACTACTCACTTGGTCGGCGCGGCTGCAAGGATGGTGGAAGGTCAGTCCTTCTTCTTCTTCTTCTTTTCTGAAACTTTTTTTTTTCTTTCTTTTCTTTATTCTTCTTCTTCTCGAGTCTGCCGACTACGTTTGTGATACATTCATAGATTTAGGAGCATCCACAGATCCATCTGTTTTAACTGAAATGTCCGGAATTGATTCCGTAATCACTAAGCTGTGTTTGATTGCTTTTTTTTCATGGAAAATATTTCCATCACAAATTTTCCACCAATTGTAGTGTTTGATAGTTTATATTTTCCATGGAATTATTTTCCAAAAAACTATCATTTTCCATATTTTCATCTAAAATGGTGGAAAATGGAACTTGTCCAACAAATAGAAAAATATTATTTTCCATTGAAAATAACTATTTTCTGTAGAAAATAATGGCAATCAAACACCCAAATTAAGTTTTCCATGAAATTTTTTTAAAATTTCATGAAATTTTTTTCCTAGAAAAATAATTCCATGGAATTAATTTCTTTTCCACATATTTTTCACCTTGCAATCAAACGCACCTTAATTGGATTGCTTTTGAGTGTGCAAAATTATATATGTAAATAAAATGATGGTTGGGAAATGCAGAATGATATCTTTGCCGTCCATTGTATTATATAGGACACTCGTCTCTTACTCCATAGCCAAACTCATACAGATGTGATAAGTCTTGAATGAATAAGATGATTTATGAGAATGTAAAAAGAAGGAAACACTAATATAAATTATTTAAAATAAATTATTTAAATAAATTAAGAACGCTATAAAAGTATAGCTATATAAATTATTTAAAATAAATTAAAATAAATAAATTAGGAACGTATTTCTGAACCGGAACGCTTTTGTTCCGTTCCAGAATCTAGATACAGAAAATAAGTGTTCCAGATTATTAAATGATGAGTGTTCCTAATTTAACATTTTGGTGTGTGTGTGTGTATATATATATATATATATATATATATATATATATATATATATATATATATTGGAAGAAGGTTTGATATAAACATTTTATCACAATACTATACCTCGGGGGACGGTACAAACCTAAAGAGAGTAATTTAATTAGATATACATCAACATCCAGGGAAGACTTGCAACAATTTTATATGACTTGCACCCACCAAGGTCTGCAGCACGTTCAACCAAATAGTAACAGATATATTGTCGTGCCGGCCCGAGGGATTGGGTTGCCTTAGCCAGATCTAATTTTGGTTGCCCTTTACTCCTATTGAAAGATATAAGTTCAATTTGGATTTGGGTTGAACCTAGTCCTAAGAAAACAAAATGGCCTGAGGGGTTGCCCTATGGAGGAGGGTTGCCCAAGCCCGAAGTCTTTGTCAGGCTTACCCCAGGGCCGGCCCTGGATAGTAGCACATATATTGTCGACGTATTCCCCCCAAGGTCTGCAGCACCACACATGTTCAACCAAATATTAATGTTTTGGTTAATTTGGGATCAGGTATTTTAAGGTATGGGCTATGTTTCACAGTTACAAATATGACACGGCATGTAATATTTTTGAATATATATTTATTGTATTTGAGATGGATTTATTTATTTATTTTAAACTGAGTAGAAAATAGAAATCAGGCAATATTGAAAATAATTGAAAACTACTTATGATGCTTTGAAAAATAAGTATTATAAAGGTATATTTGTTATAACACTTTTTAGCCGTCATCAAAAAGATATGTTATAACACTTTTTAGCCGTATATAAAGGTATATTTGTTATAATGCACTGAAACTTAGAAAGACACATACAAAGAATAAACAAGCACTTTGTTTTGATCACTTCGCAGCAATCAGAATTACTATCAAACATTTATTCAAGCTTATGTAAGCACTTTGATTTGATCACTTTGTAGCAATGAGAAATAAACGTTTATTCAAGATTTGGACTAGCAAACATTTATTCAAGCCAAACATTTATTCAAGCTCTAGCGGGCTTTGTACCCTATACAATAGTAGTGCCAAGCCGAGTGACTTAGCTTCCTTAGTGTTCGAGATCAATCTAGGCTTGTAATTGGGCCCTTGTATTTGAACGGGTTTAACAAATCTACCATCTCTATCTTTAGCTTCCTGAACTGCTTTGGAAAGAGATTGCCAGCTAGTCTCACAAGTAATCATCTCAGCATCAGGAGGAAATTTTCCATTAAAGGATTGACGAACTCAGTTCTCAATATTCTTGAATCGTGCAGCCTCGGAGACCATTTGAATTAAAATGATGAGAGAATGAGCTGTAGACGTTTGCTTCATACTAGGATTTGAAAAGTGGAGGAGCACGTAAATTGCATCTGCTAGTTCATTTATTCCTAAATCAATATCAGTTCTTTTATATCCTGCAACACGCTCAAGATCTGGATAACTGTCTTTAAAAGGAAACCTATATAGATTGTTACCATTAAGGATGGTTAGGAGTATGAGCAAGCAAATAATAATCCAAATAATAATAATAATGTTGAGTTTGACAAGTTCAAAAGGATACCTATATGGTTTGTTACCATAAATCTGAGGATTAACAGGAATATCGGAAAACAAATAATAAGACTCCATAGCTTTGTAAGCTATCAAGTATGCATTGGTGGTATCCATCACTACCGTGATGTGCAACACGTCGTCCCAATAAAAAAATTCAAAAATGCCAACTGCTGAGAACCTTCACTGGGAGGACGCAACAATGGAATATCTTCTATTCGGTCTCCAACACTTATTCATCGCGTACTTCCTGTTTGAAAGTACTATAGCTATCCGTTGTGGACCCCACGACATGGAACTCGTTGTATCCTCCAACACCCGACGTAGGTCCAACAAACACAGCCCAATAAAACTATATGCTTGAGAACACCAACCACATACTCATATTCATTCTCTCTACACCAAAATTCACAATGTTAATAAATAGAAAATATTGTAATGAATGGATAAAGTGCATTTAAACCCTCCCTAGATTTGCCTCGTTCGCAAAATAAGACATTTTAGAAAACTTAAGCAGTATGGATCTCCCTAGATTCTGCTTTTGCTCAGAATGGCCCTTTCCGTCAAGTGGCCGTTAAAAATGGTCGTTAGTCACACTATTTTTTAAAAAATAAAAATAATGACTAAACTACCCCCCCAGCCCCACACCCCCCAAGCCCCCCCGACCCCCACCCCTCTCCTCTTCCGCCGGCGAGCGCCCGACCACCGGAGAGAGAGGGGGGCGCCCCGCTCCACCAGTCGTTGGCGAGCGCCCGCCCCCCCGAACCCCCCTCCTCCCTCCGCCGGCGCTCGCCCGCCGCCCCCACCACCGGAGAGAGAGGGGGGCGCCCCCCCTCCTCCCGTCGCCGACGAGCGCCCGTCCCCCCGACCCCCCCTCCTCCCTCCGCCGGCGCCCGCCCGCCCCCACCACCGGAGAGAGGGGGGGGAGTGAGGGAGAGGTAAAATCGTCTTTTTAAGCCATTTTAACGGTTATTAACAGCGGGAGGGGTGAATTGAGCAAAATCGAAACAGAGTAGATTTTTTAAATCAGGAAGTCTTTAATTGTATTTTTGTGACATCTAAGGAGGGTTTAAATGCACTTTACCCTGTAATGAATATAAAATGGGTTTTACAACATCAACCACATACTCCTATTCACTTTCTCTACAACAAACATTTACAATGCTAATAAATATAAAATATTGTAATAAAAATAAAATGTTAGAATTACGACAGGTGTTTAATGAATATAAAATGTTTATATCAAACCTCTATATACATTGTAAATATATTGGAAGAAGGTTTGATATAAACATTTTATATTCATTAAACAGCTGTCGTAATTCTAACATTTTATTTTTATTACAATATTTTCTATTTATTAGCATTGTAAATGTTTGTTGTAGAGAAAGTGAGTAGGAGTATGTGGTTGATGTTGTAAAACCCATTTTATATTCATTACAATATTTTCTATTTATTAACATTGTGAATTTTGGTGTAGAGAGAATGAATATGAGTATGTGGTTGGTGTTCTCAAGCATATGGTTTTATTGGGCTGTGTTTGTTGGACCTACGTCGGGTGTTGGAGGAAACAACAAGTTCCATGTCGTGGGGTCCACAGCGGATAGCTATAGTACTTTCATACAGGAAGTATACGATGAATTAAGTGTTGGAGACCGAATAGAAGGTATTCCATTGTTGCGTCCTCCCAGTGAAGGTTCTCAGCAGTTGGCATTTTTTGAATTTTTTTATTGGGACGACGTGCTGCACATCACGGTATTGATGGATACCACCAACGCATATTTGATAGCTTACAAAGCTATGGAGTCTTATTATTTGTTTTCCGATACTCTTGTTAATCCTCAGATTTATGGTAACAAACCATATAGGTATCCTTTTGAACTTGTCAAACTCAAGATTATTATTATTATTTGGATTATTATTATTTGCTTGCTCATACTCCTAACCATCCTTAATGGTAACAATATATATAGATTTCCTTTTAAAGGCAGTTATCCAGATCTTGAGCGTGTTGCAGGATATAAAAGAACTGATATTGATTTAGGAATAAATGAACTAGCAGATGCAATTTACATGCTCCTCTACTTTTCAAATCCTACTACGAAGCAAACGTCTACAGCTCATTCTCTCATCATTTTAATTCAAATGGTCTCCGAGGCTGCACGATTCAAGAATATTGAGAACTGAGTTCGTCAATCCTTCAATGGAAAATTTCCTCCGCTGAGATGATTACTTGTGAGACTAGTTGGCAATCTCTTTCCAAAGCAGTTCAGGAAGCTAAAGATAGAGATGGTAGATTTGTTAAACCCGTTCAAATACAATGTCCCAATTACAAGCCTAGATTGATCTCGAACACTAAGGAAGCTAAGTCACTCGGCTTGGCACTACTATTGTATAGGGTACAAAGCCTGCCAGAGCTTGAATAAATGTTTGGCTTGAATAAATGTTTGCTAGTCCAAATCTTGAATAAACGTTTATTTCTCATTGTTACAAAGTGATCAAATCAAAGTGCTTATATAAGCTTGAATAAATGTTTGCTAGTAATTCTGATTGCTGCGAAGTGATCAAAACAAAGTGCTTGTATATTCTTTGTATGTGTCTTTCTAAGTTTCAGTGCATTATAACAAATATACCTTTATATACGGCTAAAAAGTGTTATAACATACTTTTTGATGACGGCTAAAAAGTGTTATAACAAATATATCTTTATAATACTTATTTTTCAAAGCATCATAAGTAGTTTTCAATTATTTTTAATACTGCCTGATTTCTATTTTCTACTCAGTTTAAAATAAATAAATAAATCCATCTCAAATACAATAAATATATATTCAAAGATATTACATGCCGTGTCATATTTGTAACTGTGAAACATAGCCCATACCTTAAAATACCTGATCACAAATTAACCAAAACATTAATATTTGGTAGAACATGCGTGGTGCTGCAGACCTTGGGGGCGATACGTCGACAATATATGTGCTACTATCCAGTCTACGTCGACGACAATATATCTGTTACTATTTGGTTGAACGTGCTGCAGACTTTGGTGGGTGCAAGTCATATAAAATAGTTGCAAATCTTCCCTGGATGTTGATGTAGATCTAATTAAATTACTCTCTTTAGGTTTGTACCGTAACTCTTGAGCTTTGATAATACAGGTGAAGGAATAAGCCTAGAACTGCACTATTGTGATCACAATGGAGGATTGTATAGTATCGAAGGACCGTCCGCCGAGGTATAGTATTGAAGGACCATCCGCCGAGGCCGAGGCCGAGGACTGTGGCGTACATCACCAGGAGAGGACCTACGAAGACGCTACAGTCGGTTACTCGTTCTTATCGAAATGAAGTGTACTTGGTCTAGTAGGTGACAGTAGAGTTCATTTTCTACTAAATTGCTAACCCAACCCAACCCAACCCAAAAGATGGACTGCACCAATGACCATTTCTGCTCGTTAGGTCCATTATTGAGAGAAATGTTACAAAAGTTTTCTATGTTTTCGAAGACAGACCGACTCGTTTGGCATATGTTGACAATAATTTGACGTTTGTATTCTCTGTTATATATGTACTCCTATTTTGGTGTCTACAGACAGAGAAAATCCCCCTCAAACATATCTTCGCCAGAAAGTTTTCTTTAGTTATCAGCTAATGCTATATTTGGACATGATCCTTAGACAGCACAATTCTTACATTAGCCATCTTGGTAAACTTTCAGTTAACATAAGCCATGTTAACATATGAAACGGAGATACCCCATTCTCCGTTATCACCAAAACGGTTGAGATTGATGTTAAGATCTCCTCAAATAAACCAACAATATTATGGACAACATTTTAGTCCAAAAATGTTGTGGAAACGACACCAACCTATCGGAAGATAACGAATCACAAACTCTCTAAGAATCAATACAAATCAAACATATAGTATATGTTTGGTGACTATGTCACATAGACAAATCACAATCTTTGTGACTCAATATTACAAGATTGAATACAAATATGTTGAACCATAAACTCTCGTAAGAATCAATACAGATCAAACACATTATGTTTGGCGACTATGTCACATGGACAAATCATAATCTATGTATTAATATTACAAGATTGAATACAAATATGTTGAACCTTTTGTCTTCAAATTCAACCATTAACAAATCTAAAAAAAAAAAAGAGAATATGAGCACTACAAGAATTTCTACATTTTACTGCAAAAAAATTCGTTACAAAAGATAAATAATTTGTTACAAAAAATGAGAGAGAAAGGCCAAAGAATATAACAATATAAAAGTAACATAGATTAAGTTGAAAGTACACAGACTGTTGGACTAAAAAAAACAAAAGCTAATTAATTACCATGTTCAATGTTATTTGAACCTTGAGAGGATCGTGATAATTATGGATCTTTTATGGGATAAGCAGATACTAAATTGGAGGTTGATCGTGCTCGTGTCCCTGGTGCCATTTCAAATCAATCATGCGACAATTAAATAGTTTTTTTCATTTGCAATTAGATCAGGAGTGTGCAGAGGCCATAGGAACACTATCACCGAAAGGACCAAGTTTAGGATTTCTCAATGTTCCAGACTTTTGAAAAAAAGACAAAAAGACACTCCATTGGCATATGAATCTTTGCAATATTGATATCAGCATTGCAAGGTGTATCATTTTCTCATGAAAGGTGTCACCATCCGTGTTCGTGTCTGTTTCAATGGTCGGTAGAGATTAACATAATTGAAACCAAACTTTCCTACCTGTTCTTCCTCTTCTTCTTAGCTGAAAATTTATTTGGATAGATGATACATATTTAAGTTTAACAAAAATAAAAAAATCAGTTTATACTCTTTATTGTTCCTTTGATAATTTCCTGCTGTGATTGGTCATACCTACAAACTTAACTCTTTAGTACCGTGTCCGTGTCTGTTTCAATGGTCGGTCGAGATTAAAATAATTGAAACCAAACTTTCCTACCGATTATTCCTCTTCTTCTTAGCTGAAAATTTATTTGGATAGATGATACAGATTTAAGTTTAACAAAAAATAAAAGATCAGTTTATACTCTTTATTGTTCCTTTGATAATTTCCTGCTGCGATTGGTCATACCTGCAAACTTAACTCTTTAGTGCATAATAGAGATGCTCGTTCATTGTTATTGACATTAGTTTCATGAATAACTATCGAAATTGATCTTTCTAGAGCGCATACAAACCCTAGAAAACCCAAAACATGAGACAAACTCTAGCATTTCAACTACAAGAGTCCACTTAACTCTATACTACAACGGGCAACAAGAATGATAATGTTCTTTGGAGATTTTACTGATATCTATATCAGTATCCTTAGTTTCCTTTTTGCAGTTTACCCTAGTTAGATTGACTGAATATTTTATGATTAACATCTCTTTACCAATAAACCTAAAACCGGTTATGTCTCCTCTGCCCTTTCTCATACCATCACGTCTTGTGTGCAATACTTTGGTGGGAGCATATTCTTGTATGAAAGCTCAGGAAACTTTAGCAAGTAATTATCTCATGGATGCATTACTTGTTAAATTTTTGAATGATGCAAAGGAATGTTTAGGATATGTGACATATGTCTGTTAGTTTAGTTCCAAAAACTGAATGGTGACTTTTTCCAGCTTTCGCCTTCAACATATGTTTGTTAGTTTGAACCCTTTTTTTTTCTTTTTTTTTCGGGGGGGGGGGGGGGGGGGGGGGGGGGGGGGGGGGCGGGGGTGTGACTTTGAAGTGAGGCTTAAAAGAATAAGGCAGAGGCAGAAATGGGGCATCAAAAAGGGAAGGTATCCATCATAACAAGAGTATTCATCACTTATCAAAATATGTTTAAAATATCTATATGCCAACTGGTAAATCAAGCATTCATTGCTATACAATACAGTAAAAGGTAACAAGGACCGAAACCATTTGTGACAATGATTTTGCTACAAGACGACAAAACGGAAAGCAGGTTCCAATAAATTTAAGGTATATAGGACATATGTCTGTTACTTTAGTTTCAAAAACTGAATACTGACTTTTGCCTGCTTCCGCCTTCAATTCTATTTGCCAAGCATACTAGTACCAATAACCATGCCCTGAAATTTCATCCACATGTAAATTTCTTTGAGTATCGTCCACGGTTATGTGTTTGTAATATAAATTTCTTTGAGCTTCATCCACTTGTAAATAAATACTGCTAGGTTAAACTACTCGTCCTTGTTGTAGACTATTTTACCCAGTTTATGCCTTACAAGTTAATGACTCGGTATCTAATGCACTCTCTTAAATTTGATTCTTTTCATTATCCAGGTATAGAATTCAAGAAGTTTTGTTTTTTTCTTTATTTGTCCACCATTGTTGTATTTTCATAAAGCATGCTATTTGGAATCCTTATATTTAAACTTTTTCTCTTATCATAGTATGTTTGTATTGCATGCAATGGTTTTGTTCAAAATAGTTTCATTGCTTACTTTGAGCTGGGTGTGTTGAGAGATTTTGATGGCTTATTGGACCTTCTTAATGTTCTTCTAGTGCACATTTTCTTAAAGCAACTATTTTCTATTACTCATTTTCTTCTAGTGTTGGGACTTGAAGGCCTTGAGTCCTTGCATGAGCCCCTGCTTTCCCTGCCGCTTGTTGTTCTTGTTGTTGGCGTTGTTGATAGCATTGTTGGAATCTTTCTGCTGCTGTTGTTGTTGCTGCTTTTGATTGTTGGGTTTGGTTGACTGATAGATCACCAAAATTTCCTCTTCTTTGTTGGGCATAGGCAAGATTAGATATACTTGGTCACACTAGAACTTTAAGTACGGTAAAATTTTGGAAATGGCACCAGATTATTAGTTCTACAGGGCAAATTTGTACTAGTAGAAACTATAACCAGGAAGGAATGTGGCTGCAGTTTTACAGGGAAGATGTGTACCGGTAGAAACATATGAGTAAACACACACATATGCTCTATACACTACAACACACAAGTGCACATGAAGCGCACACAAATCAATCTGATGCATTTAGGAGAGCAATTAATGCCCAATTTGCTACTTCAAATGGATTCAAATAACCTACAGCTCAGGTTTGCCTTCCTATAGTAAAACATTCATTATTATCTTTCTTCATATAGCATATATAGCACCTTAACTTCTTAATATTTGACTCTTGTTGTTTAGTTGAAGTTATCATATCTGTTAAAACTGTAAGCCTATTTTGCACAATATGGATACATCACAACTTAGTGTGTACATCGTAGAAGAAATTTTGGCATGTTACAGTTTGATTTTGGAGTATATTGTCGGCAGATGATTCAGCAAGAATTTAAACCAAAAAGTGAGTTTAACTTACAGATGTCAAAATATTATATTTTTTGAGAAGATTGTCCTTTTGTTTGAAGTGGCTACAGTTTTGCTTCAACTTTATATGTCCAATTTGTAGCAGCAAATGTGATTTTTGCTTCTAGAGTACATGAGTTTGATGCTCTTAACTGGCTGCAGTTTTACTTTCAACTTTATTTGTTAGGCACGTCCCATTGGGAGTACTATGTCCATGAGTTTGATGCTCTTATGAGCAATGGTATGACATGTTTAAATGTACTATTTTGTATGGTCAGTTTGAAAGTCGAAATATTAGTTCTCATCTTTTTGCGTGCAGATCGATTGATGAGTTCAGATTATGTTCGAGTTTGATGTTGAAAAGAGTTGGGCGCTAAGTGATACTAGTAGGAATCTTATTTGTTGTGTAATAGACTTTGTGGTTGTCCTCAATATTAACTTTTATTGAAACTTGGTATGGACTTGAAAATTTTAATATATATTATTGCTGGTACATTAAAGTTCTATTATCTGTGAAATTGATTTTGGTTAATTATATGAAATTTAATTTACGTTTCATATATTTTGATGATATTTTGCAGGCATTTAAAATGTGTAGTCGAAGTGAACATATAAGATGTAGTGACATTAATGGTATTTATGATTTGGATGTTTAGATTACACAAAAAAACCGTTGTAAAAAATATTCATAACATTAAGATGACACCGGTAGATTGTCGTGAAATAAGCATTATACAACATTCAAAAAATGTTGTCATAAAGATATCACATGGCATTTTGTCAGGTCGTTGAAAGTCGAGAACAATTTACGAGGACACTTATCAGGTGTCATTGAAGCACGTTAAGATGAAACCTGTATCATGCCATGAAAAAATTATTACATTCAGAAAGTGTCGTTATATATTTATTACATGGCACTTGTGAAGTGTCGTTGAAAAAATAAAACTTTCTATGACACCCCTCTAGACAGCACTTAAAAAGTACTAGGGAAAGACATTAACGACACTTTTCGAGTGTCGTTAAAACACTTTTTTGTTGTAGTGGTATAAATTTGGCAACGTATACCTGTGTTGAGAAATGCATTTCTAAATGATAAGAAAAAAATGTCTCCCTCTCTCTACCCCTCACCCAAAATAGTTATAATTTTTTCACACCCCCCAAAATCCCCAAAACCCTGAAAACAACCACCAAATCCTCTCCTCAAAGAACGCATCCATCCCTTCCCCTCCCCTTTAAAGCCCGAATCCTCGACCACCTCCTCTCTCTCCACCCCTCCCGTTTCCTCCATCTCCTCTCCCACTTCCGCCACTTGGGCCCCGACCCCTCATCTCTGTTCTCACCCCTCTTTAGGGCCGACACTGCGTTCATGGAGGCCATGGACAAACTTTTACAATGGTCCCCATATATAATATAAAATTAAATTAAAAATAAAAATAAAAGTAAACTAAAAAAATGTTACAACCAAGAATTGAACCTATGACCTCTAATGTGCAAGTATAACATAATAACAACTACACCACAATTATTTTATATTAAAAGGTAGTCATGTTATATATATATATATAGATGTCTCCTGCTCTTTATTGGGGACTTCAATGCCCTTCTGCACCAAGGGGAGAAGCTGGGAGGTCGCCCGGTCCCAGATTCTATCCTTTATGATTTTCAGAGATGTCTCCTGCTTGCGGGGCTTCGGGGATTGACTCGCTCAGGCTTCATCTGGACTTGGCACAACAAAACTTCTCATAACAGGGTTGCTTGTCAGCTTGATCGAGCTCTGGGCAATGAGGAGTGGTTCCGTCACTTCCCCAACACTTCGGCTGAGGGTCTGGCAGCTGGGACGAGCGATCATTCCCCTATCCGGGTTGGCTTCACGGCTCGGTCTCTTGGGAAGTCTCATCCGTTCAGGTATAACATCAGTTGGTATCTCTCAGGGGACTACCTGGAGGCTGTCATGGAGGGGCTGACTAGTGGGCAAGAGGGGACGGCCCAATTTCGCTTGGTTCGTCGTCTCAAGGCCACGAAGAGAGCCCTCAGGAGTTGGGTGAAGGGGTTGCCCAAGTCCACCTTAGAAGATAAGGAGGTGTCGTTGCGGACCTTGCAGCAGGATATGCAAGATGACATGCTGAATGGGGACCTGGCGGCTAGAAAGAAGGAACTGATTGGTGATGTCAACATCCTGAGGCTGCAGAATGAGATTAGCTCGGCCCAGCGAGCCAAATGTTCCTGGCTGAAGGATGGCGACCGTTGCTCTAAGTTCTTTTATGATGTTATCCGGACCAGACAGAATAGGAATCACATCTCCCAGCTGCTTGATGCTGATGGCACTCTGGTGGGGACACCGGCTGAGATTCAGGACGAGGCTGTCAGGTACTACTCTGAGTTATATTTCTAGACTGACTACCTTTCCGTGTTTCCAGAGGTTATTATGAAGAGATTGGTGACCCCATTTAGAAATAGCATTCTTCTTGCCCCTGTTACATTGGAGGAGGTGGAATCTATTATCAAGACGGCAGATCCCAACAAAGCTTCTGGTCCGGATGGCTTCAGCAGTGGTTTCTTCAAACGCCATTGGGACATTATGAAGCATCAGGTCGTGGAGGTGGTCCTGGAATTCTTCACCAAAGGAAAGCTTCTGAAAGAGCTTAATCACACTTTCCTGACCTTAGTGCCGAAGAAGGAGGGAGCGACAGCTTTGGCGGATTTCAGACCTATTGCGTGTTGTAATTATCTTTATAAGATAATTACGCACCTTATGTGCCGGCGGATGGAGGGAATCATGCAGGACTTGGTATCCCCGAATCAGGCTGCGTTCATCAAGGGGAGGTCGATCGCAGAGCACAGCCTCCTGGCCCATAAGATGGTGAGGGGATTCAGCAGACCCGGAGGGGAGAAAGCCTGTATAAAACTGGACCTGAGGAAGGCGTATGGCATGGTCAATCGTGACTTCCTCTGTCATCTGATGTCTGTCATGGGATTCGCGGATCACTGGATTGAGCTGATACGGGAGTGCATTACGTTCCCTACTTTCTCTGTTCTCATCCAAGGCATTCCTTATGGGTACTTCCAAAGCAACCGTGGGCTTCAGCAAGGTGACCCATTGTCCCCTTACCTGTTTACGCTGGTTATGGAGTACTTTACTTGTTTGATGGATCTGGCTGTGCACCATGGACGGCTGGTACCTCTGTTTAGGAGGATGGTACCCCCAGTTACTCATCTTATTTATGCTGATGACCTGCTAATCTTCATCCAGCCTTCGACAGAGGGGTTACAGACGCTTGCGACTATTATGGAAGATTTGAAGTCCTTTTCGGGTCTCCACATGAACAGGGATAAGAGTAGGGTCTACTTCAGCTCCCTGTGCACCCGGAAGGAGGAGCGGGCTGATGTGCTGGGTATCGTAAGGAGTGATCTTCCGGTGCGATACCTAGGAGTGCCTCTCACAGTCAATTATGCACGGGATCAGGATTGCAATAGTCTGGTGGAGTATGTCCAGAGGCGAGTTGAGTGTTGGCAAGCAGCAGGTCTGTCATTTGGTGGTCGCATCGAGTTGGTCAGATCGGTGATCTCGGCTGTGGCCTATTTTTGGCTGCAGTCCATCCTCCTACCTGTGGCCACTATCCGGCGTGTGGAGCGGCTATGTGCCGATTTCATCTGGAGGGGAGGTATGCATGCGATCTCCTGGGATCAGCTCTGTCGTCCCAGAAAGGAGGGAGGAGTGGGGCTCCGACCGTTGCTGGAGATCAGGGAGGCCTCTGCGCTTAAGCTGGCCTGGAGATTTATCAGCGGGAGATCTCTCTGGGCGGACTGGATGCACAGTAGATACGTGAAGCAGGGTAGTTTTTGGACGTGCGCTACTGACAACAACCACTCAGTCACGTTCAAGACTATCTTGCGACACAGGGGAGTGCTTAAGTCAGCTATCCAGAGGGTCATGAAGGACGGGTCGGGCACGGACCTCTGGCAGAATCCTTGGATAGATCGGCGTTCACTGTTGGAAAACAGAGGAGCCCCGACTCATCAGGGGGACATGCGGGGTCTGACATGCAGGCGCATCATACGTGATGGGGAGTGGCGACCAGATTCGTATCGGTTCACTGAGGAGCTGGGTGGGAGCATTTTATCTATTGTCATTGATCCGACGTTGCCTGTAGATCGGTGGATTTGGGAGCCGACTGGAGCATCAACCGGGACTGGGGAGTTCCAATTCCGTAGCTGCGATAACCTGATCCGGCAAGATTATCCGTTGAGTTCAGATTACGAGTTCGTTTGGTGCAAGGGTCTGGCCAGGAAGATGCAGTTGTGTGTCTACAAGCTTCTACTGGGCCGCCTCTTGACCAGAGATCGCCTGAGTTCGTTTGGAGTGCCGGTTCCGGATCCCACATGTGTGCTTTGCGGGTTGGAGCCTGAATCTATAAAGCATATCTTCTTCGAGCGCACTCTGGCATGGCAGATTTGGTCGGAGCAGAGTCGTTTATTAGGAGTGAGCGCCTCCGGGAATTATGTGGAGGACATCATCACGGAGATCCGAGATAGCAGGGGTAGAGGGCAGGACTGGTTCCGAACAGCCAGAGTTCGTCTGGCTGCTGCGGTTTGGCATGTATGACGGGAGCAAAACCGTCGGATCTTTGAGGGGCTAGTCACCCCCTAGTTGGCATTCTCCATAACATCGAGTTTGATGTGAATACTATGGAGAATTGATGAGAGTTGAGTGCCACTCTGTTTGTATGTTGTAAGATTATGGCTTTTCATTTGGAATAAAATTTATCTTATTTCCATATATATATATATATATATATATATATATATATATATATATATATATATATATTGTGTGTGTGTGTGTGTGTATGTGTGTGGAAGGAACCACATCCCCTCACTCTTTGCATCCCCATGTTATACACCATTGGATGTTGTTTAAGTCATCTTATCTCAACCATTAATTTGAATGGTTCAAATCAACGGTTAAGATTAGATGACTTAAACTAGATCCAACGGTTGTTAACATGGGGATACAAATCCCTCCCCTCTCTCTCTCTCTCTCTATATATATATATATATATATATATATATATATATATATAAAGTAAGGCTCATGCTGTTATAGAGGGTCTTACTAGCCACCAGGCGGGTTCGGCTCAGTATCGTATGGTGCACCTGCTCAAGTTCATGTAGAAGGCGATACGGAGCTGGATGAAGGGATTGCCCAAGACCTCACTAGAAGATAAGAAGGCGGAGCTACGGACCATCGAACATTCCATGCAATATGATATGATGAACGGGGACCTAGCGGCTAGAGAGAAGGATCGAGTTGATCGGGAAAGTCAATATTTTGCGTCTTCAGAAGAAGATTAGTGCGGCCAGTGCGCTAAATGTTCCTGGCTTAAGGATGGTGACCATTGCTCCAACTTCTTCTATGATGTCATTCGGACCAGACAGCATCGGAACAACATTTCTCAGCTGCTCGATGCGAAGTGTAATCTGGTGGGGGAGCCTTCAAAGATCTAAGGAGAGGCTGTCAGGTACTACTCTGAGTTATATTTTAAGACTGACTATCTGTCTGTATTTTCGAATATAGTTACAAAGAGGTTGGTGACACCCTATGGGAATATCCTACTACTTGCCCCTGTTACTATGGAGAAGATGGAGGCTATAATCATGAAGGCGAATCCTAACAAAGCTCCAGGGCCAGATGGTTTTAGCAGTAGGTTTTACAAACGCCAATGGGATGTTCTGAAGTTTTCGGTTCTCGAGGCGGTTCAGGAGTTCTTCACCAAGGAGAAGCTGCTGAAGGAGCTGAACTACACCTTCTTGACACTTGTGCCAAAGAAGGAGGTGCGACATCGCTGGCTGATTTTAGGCCTATTTCGTGCTGTAATTATCTCTACAAAATAATTACGCACCTCATGTGGAGGGGATCATGCAGGACTTAGTCTCTCCGAACCAGGTGGCTTTCATTAAGGGAGGATCGATTGCTGAGCATAGCCTACTTGTACATGAGATGGTGAGGGGCTTCAACAAATCAGGAGGGGAGAAGGCGTGTGTGAAGCTGGATCTGAGGAAGGCCTATGACATGGTCAATAGGGATTTCCCGTGCCACCTGTTGACTGTTATAGGGTTCGATGATCGCTGGATAGCGAGAATTCGGAAATGCATCACGACCCCCACCTTTTCTATCCTCATCCAAGGTACCCCGTATGGGTTCTTCCACAGCAACCGTGGGCTCCGACAAGGTGACCCTCTGTCACCTTAGCTGTTCACATTTGTCATGGAGTACTTCACTTGCTTGATGGACATGGCGGTATATAATGGGAGGCTTGTCCTGCTGTTCAGGAGAGTCGAGCCACTGGTCACCCACCTCTTATATGCTGACGACCTCCTAGTATTCATACAACCTTCTATGGAGGGTATGCACATGATCTTCGAGATTATGGGTGAGCTAGAAACCCTTACAGGACTTCAAATGAACAGAAAGAAGAGTCGGGTTTGCTTCAGTTCCCTTTGCCCCCAGAAGGAGGAACGAGCCGATGCTTTGGGTGTGGAGAGGAGTGATCTCCCGATGAAATATCTAGGGGTTCCTTTGACAGTCAATTATGCCCGAGACCAGGACTATTATAGTCTGGTGGAGTACGTCCAGTGGAGGGTCGAAGGTTGGCAAGCTGTTGGTCTTTCTTTTGGGGGATACATTGAGTTGGTTAGATCGGTTATCTCGGCTCTGGCTCAGTTCTGGCTGCAGTCTATTCTGATTCCTGTTGCTACCATTAAAAAAGTAGAGAAAATTTGTGCAGAATTCATCTGGAGGGGGGGGTATGCCTGTGATCTCTTGGGAGTAGCTTTGTTGGCCGAAGAAGGAGGGAGGAGTGGGACTTCGACCCTTGCTGGAGATCAGGGAGGCCTCGGCGCTGAAGCTGGCATGGAGATTCATTAAAAGGGGGTCCTTCTGGACCGACTGGATGTACAACAGATATGTGAAGTAGGGCAACTTCTGGGCATATGCCATTGATAACAATAATTTCGTCACTTTTAAGCATATCTTGCTGCATGGAGGTTCTAAAATCTACTATATGGCGGATCATGAAAGATGGAACTGGAACGGACCTCTGGCGGGATCCGTGGATAGATCGACAATCTATGTTAGAGATCCTAGGAGTCAGGACGCACCGGGAGGTTGAAATGGGGCTGACTTGCCAACGTATTATCCGGAATTGAGGTTGGAGTCCTAAGTCCCACAGCCATACTAAGGAGCTTGGGGAGGTTATCAGCCCGGTTGTGATTGACCGGACACTGCCAGCTAATTGCTGGATCTGGAATCCGTCGGAAGATTCTATGGGTTCTGGAGAGTTTAGGTTCCAAAGCTGCTATAATCTCATACGGCGTACATTTCCTACTAGTGCGGACTATGAGTTGATATGGTGTAAGGGTCTAGCCAGAAAGATGCAGCTTTGTGTTTACTGATTGCTACTGGGCCGCCTGCTGACGAGGAATCGTCTTATTAAGTTTGGGATTCAGGTACCTAACCCAAAGTGTGTGCTATGTGACGTGGAGAATGAATCTATGAGGCACTTATTATTTGAGTGTGAGGTGACCTGACACATCTGGACGGAATAGTACAATACGCTGGGCGGATGTAACTCGGGAAAGTGGATCGGTGATATTGTCATTGTGTTTCGGGATAGTTCTTTATCACCTAGTCACTTACAGTTCTTTATCACCATATATAGATATCTTTTGGTTATCAGATTCTCTCTTTCTCTTCATGTTTATTTCTTACAGCGTTTCATGTATCTTATTATATAGCATGCTTTACATTTTCTGTCATGATATGAACTGTGTAAGAGATATGTATTCGTTTCTGTCCTGATTCGACCTGTTGAAAATATTACAGAGAATGAGGAGTTCTGCCCTACTTACTATGGAGCTGACTTAGATGACACCGGTGACTTGGACCCTCAGGAGGATCCAGCAGTTGTTGAGGACTTGCCCATTGTCTAGATTAGACTGTTATACTAGTTATCTTTATTTAGTTTTCTTGTCTTGTTGTATTTTCAGATATTGGATTTTTGGTGTTATTTAAATACCCAGATTTCTTTCAGTTGTAGTTCTCTATTGAGATTATCTTTTTATCCTATCTTTCTATTTCCATCTTAGCATTTTGTGATCGAGTTGTACCTTCTGTGTTGTTCTATCACAATCAAGCCTTAAATAACCTCGGATCAGAGGAAATTGGCGCCAGATGACAAACAAAAACAAGGGGGCGGGAGGCGAACGGGGAGGACCCCGTTGGAGCGGACAAATCCTGAACTCAGCACCAACCATGATCCAGATCACACGGGGACGAGGAAAGGAGGGCGTAAGCAATAGCAACATCATCCCGAGAACCGTAGAATATAGAGCAAGAAAGGGCAGCGCTCCAGGCGAAAGCAAATCCTGTGCAGAGATATGCGACGCATCGAGCAGGACAACAGAGGAAAACATAGAATTTATCGCTCCAAGGCAGGTAGAAGGAGGCAAACGTGCAATACTCACGACGGAAAAGATAGATGAAACAATTAACTACTGGAAGAACATACTAATACTATACGTCCTCGAAGACAGACCCTTCTATAGTCAAATACGTGGGTACATGGCAAGAGTATGGAGACAGAAAGGCAACATGAAATTTTTCGTACGAGAGGAAGGCTTCTTCTTCGTAAAATTCGGCCTGCCGAAAGATGTAGAGCGTATCTTACAGGGAGGGCCCTGGACGTTCGATGGCCGATTAATAATACTAAAAAGATGGCATCCAAGCCCTAAGTGCGAGCGAGATGTGCTCCACGCCATTCTAGTATAGATCTGATTCCCTGGTCTCCCGATCCAGTATTGGAATAAATCTATGATCACAAAACTAGCAAGCCTAATTGGGTGGCCAATCAAGGCAGATGACGCTACTCAGGCAAGAACTCAGTTACAATATATCCGTGTGTTCGTGGAGATCGAAGCAGTGGCTGAGTTACCAAGGGATATAGCATACGAAATCCCAACCGGGGAAATATACTACCAATCGATGGATTATGAATGGGTTCCTCCAAGTTGTATAAACTGTAAAAGCTTCGGACACCTGACCCAGACTTGTAATAATGGAAGGAAGATGGAAGAGGCTACAGTTCAGAAAGAAAGGGCGGGACAAGAGGAGAATAAAGAACAAGAAAACAACCACAAAAATATGGAAGAATCGACAGAAGATAACATGCACATGACAGATGGTGAAAAAGAAGGAAGCAAACAACTAGAAGTAGTGATTGCCTTACAATCAAGAGACTCGACGAGCAAGAGGACGGAACATCAAGTGAATATAAAACCAAATAGCCCATATACAACAGAGAAAGAATGGATGGAAGATGAAGAACACAGAACCAAAGAGACAAACGAGCAACGACATGTGGAAAGTGGGAAGGAACTGGTGGTGTTTCAATCAAAACCATCTACATCTATGAAATGCTGGGAGAACAACGTTGGGAAGGGCCAAAATCAACTGACAAAGACCAGTATAATACATACCTCAAATAGGAAGAGACAGGCATGTGCTACATCGGAGGAGGCCAGGCCAACACCCAGCGACCAATATAACAGAGACCAGCAAGCGGACCCAGAGAAAAATAGAGTGGATACTCCAGGATAATTGGTCGTGGACAACCAGAAGTGGAGAAGATATCTAGAAGAAGGCAATGATCGGACGGCACGAGCCAACAAAGAAAAACAACAAGCGAAGGATCTGTATTCTCCTTCCCAAGAGGACTACGGTAGAGACATACCGGAAACTCAACCATCTAATTAGATGTCTATCATTGCGTGGAACATAAGAGGCGTGTGCTCGATAGGAAGATGGAAGGAGGTGTTGAGAACCAATAAGGGACTTTAGTCCCACATCAGAAGATGTATTGTGAAGAGGAGTTGGACCCTCTATAAGTAGTGGCAATAGTCTATCAATAAAATCATCCCATTATTATTCTCTACATGGTATCAGAGCCATACCCCTTCCACAAAAAAAAAGAATTTTTTTTTCCTTCTTTTCCCTCCTTCCGGACCTGCTGTGCAGCGCCCCCGGACCTGCCCCCCCCCCCGACTTGCTGTGGAGCGCCCCCGGACCTTCCTCCCCCCTCCGGACCTACTGTGCAGCGCCCCGGACCCCCTCCCCACCAGACCTGCTGTGCAGCGCCCCTGTACCCCCCACCGGACCTGCTGGGCAGCGCCCCCGATTTTTTGTTTTGTTTTTGTACCTTCTTCGGAAGTGCTTGCAAAGTTCATTTTTACGCACCCTTCCCTGGTCGAACCCCTACCTGCCAACCCACCCCACCAGGATGCCCCCCTTGCCGACCCCCCTGGCCGAACCCCCCTTGACGACCCTCCGGACCGAACCCCCCTACTGCTATACCCCACCTGCTGCTACCCCACCCCCTGGCCGAACCCCCCTGCTGCTACTGTTACGCCCCGCTCTCGTAGGAGCGATCGTCCTCGCTAGGGCGTGATGCCGCAAGGGCCTAGGTTGCGTCCGTGCAAGGCTAATCCCAAAAACGGCCGATTTGAGTTAGGCCACAGAGTCGCACAGAGTGTCCCCATTTACAGCAGAAAGTAAAATGAACACAAATTGAAGCAAATTCAAACTCTTTATTGACATTCAAGAAGTTACGAGCGACGCTAGGCCGAGATCACAAATCGCTCAAGCTCTCTCTCTCTGAAACATAAAAGGCGTGCCAAGTGGCTTACAAGATGGAATGATTCATGGCGATCTTCCGATACATTATGTCATGTATAGGGTGCTTCAGCTTCTTGCAACGCTCCAAGGACCCAGAGTTAGCTCCGCGCCTTAGCACGTTCGAGGGAAGCTCCGCACCCGATGACGACTCCTGCGTCCTGCAAGCAAACTGTGGGGTTATCAGTACATTGTTATGTACTGGTGGGGAGGCTAGCTCGCCCATAATGCTATCATTACCAAATACGTTCTATTTACTTTTGTAAACCCCCTAAATTTTTACTATATTTTTTATTAATTTATTTTGGTATTGATTTTTATTTTAGTATCGTACCTCGAGTGCGAATGCGTAAAGACGTAAATATGAGATATTTGTTCATTCATATACAAATATTTTATTATTGTTTTTCTTATGAATATAGAATAAATATGTTGTTTCAATACATAGTATAAACAAATATTTTTATATCAGAAGAACATTTCACGATATTTGCCAAAACTTTTATCTTTTACTTTTATAAAAGATTATTTTATTTCAAATTAATTTAGAAAACTATATTTTATGTAAATACCTTATTTGCATGGATGTACAAATTTTTATTCATATATTTTTTTGGATTTTCGAAATTATTTATTATTATTATTTTTAGAAAAGTTATTTTGAACTTATTGTGGTAATTTAAACTTTGATTAGATTTTATTGATTTAATTTAAATAAGTTTGATTTAAATATGGGAATCATCTATACTTAATTTGGATTTGAAATTATCTAGATTTAATTGAGTTAGATTTGGATTGGATTTGGATTGAATCGGTTTTAAATTAATTTAAATTAAAAGGAAGATTAATTAAATGGGGTTTTAAATAAATACTAATCCTACTTCTACTAGGAAAACATCTCTATATATATCCTATCCTAACAAAGCAAACTCCAATTTATTTAAATCAAATCCTATCTAATTTAGGAGATAAATCTGAAATAAATAACAATATAAATCCAATACATCCCCCTTCTATCATCCATAATTCAAAATTATTTTTAGTCTAATAGAAACTCTAAAATTCGTCATTAGAATTCAGCTCCGCTTTTAGTAGCAAGAGCAACTTGCAACGACGATATCTCCTAGCTTCGAACTCCGTTTTGCCTCCAGTTTTTTTTAAAAGAAGCGTATCAAGGTAAGCTTTTCAAAAATATATTTTAATAGACAAATTTCATTCTGTAGATTTCTACAAAAGTGTTTGAGTATCTAGTGTCCCAAAAATAAACGGGTTTCAGTATTTTTGCGATTTCAGGAGATTCCAGAAACGAAAATGCGATCCGTTTAGTTTTTCGGAGAGCTAATACAAAAATCTATGCCATATCCTAACTTTCTAATTTATTAAATAAATGTAATAGGTCCAGTATTATTTATAATTAGATAATAGACTATTTTCAGCATCCGAAGTTGTACCTACACCTTCCTCTTTGTGCGTTGATGTTGATTCGTCGCCAGGACATCATCTTACCTCACTCGGACATCAGGCAAGACACCTTGCCTTTACTGTTTAATTTTTTGCTCAATATCATGCATGTTTTTTTTATGTTATTCTTTCAAAACTATATATAGATGCAAATTATTATACTTTATGCAATTGGCTTAGACTTAAGGGACCACCGTATGTTTAGTGCATCTCATAAACTGTCACGTTGTGCCACAGATTGTGTGTGAGTTGTGAGTCGCATATAGATGCGGACTTGCGTGCTGACTGATCATTGGTGCGTACAGGCCGTGCGTTAGGATATAACTGCCAATAGATTTTTTTTAGAAGACTTGGCAGTTATTAAGGATTAAAACAGTGTCGTGGAGTCGATACATGTATAGTATCATTGGGGGGAGGGGACAGTTATTAGCGTAGGGGCTACATTTATTTTTATACACATTTTGGGGCCGAGGGTGACTCTCATGAGCACTACCTTCTGCCCAGGTCGATAGCGTCTCGGATGAGCGCTACGTGCTGGCCACTTTCTATTACTTGCTTGCGTGAATCCGTTACAGCCCCTGCGTAGAACGTTGTCCTCAAAGTGCATATCACCTAGAATGGATAGGAACCTTTACTCATACATACTTTCCTGTTGAGCTTATTTATTCAGTTTATCGGCATGATATTATGTGTCTTGTTACGTCCCTCTGAGGACCTGGTTTTTTCCCAGGTGTGTATTTTCGTAATTTCTTGCAGGTGCTCTAGCTAAGGCCATGACTTGCGCTCTATTCCGTCGTGATGATTACTCTTGGATTTGTCACTTGCTCGCGCTTGCTAAATTTTTTTCTTGTATATTTTTCCATATTTAATTTGGTTGGTAGTGGACTTTGTCTCCGCCCAACTATGGTGTACGTGACAAACTCAAAGTTGATTTTATATTATTATTTATCTTTGTGGATGGGATTTAGTGTCTTGGCTTTCTACATTTACAGCTTATGTATATATACGAGTCATATATTTACTCGTATGTATACAGCTGGCATGATACGTATCTAATCTCAATTATTTGGGACTGCGGCGTTACATGTTTTTGTGGTGGCCCATGCAGGTCAAGTTTACCGTTTCGATTACATGACTGTACCGAGCGGGCCTGCAATATAGGATTAGAATCTAGGAATCTCATCCACATACTTGATCACCTTCTTTGACCTTCCTTGAATTCCATATTCCGACTCCCGTGGCTTTCCTTGATTTTTGCATCTTGCTTGAACTCCTTCTACCAACACCCTATCATCTCGTGCTAAACATGGTTAGAAAGATGACTACACTACTATATACTTATTGGTCAACCCTATGGCTAGAAAGATTATATTGACAAATAATATCCATTGAGGTTATATTTAAGTATAAAGGCAATTATTTTTTCTAGAGATATGATCTTAAGGATTAGTTAATTCCAAGTTGGGTAGTAGCAACATTAATAACTTCGAAGGATTTTTGGATCTACAAAAGGATAGTAGGATCTATATACAATTAAGAAAGGAAATTGATTTGATTTTTGAGTTTTGATTTTGAAGGTCTTTGAGAAATATTTATGATTTATTTGTTTATAGCTATATATATCCTTGAATAGATATAAAGTTAGTTGAAGAGAATTTTTAAATTTAAATGCTTCTACAAGATTTATGAGGACGGTTGATAAACCTTGGTTTAAATTGGGTTGTATGGTTCCCAAGTAATAAGTTCGTAAACTTTTGAAGTAAGGTTATTAAGATTTTTGTTTAAAAATATATTTTTTCAAATTGGGGATCTATTTTAAACTCTTGTGTGACTTACGATTGCTAACTCCTATTTAAATTTTGAGCTAAGATTTGGATTAATGATAGAAGAAGAAAAATATATAGATGGGATTTGTAACACAATAAAGGTTATTCGAGATTGATTAGAAATTTGGAAAAATCTTAAGTTATGATTTTGAGGTGACCAGATAAGGTGGAAAGGTTAGTTTATGATACATTTTTGGAGAAATTTTTTGTTATGATGAAGGTTATCTTGAAGTTGATTAAAAGAAAATTTAAATTTTAAGTTATGAGTATGATTGGCAGGTTAGAAAGATATTTTATTAGATTATTTGGAGAATTATATTGCAATCTTTGAAGAAGTCAAATTTATAGATTCAAATTATGGATAGGCAACCGAGATAGATAAGTAGTCCACACAAATTGCCATATCACTCATGACCATGATAGCTATATATACTCAAGTGTAGTTGGTCATCTACCAAATAATGTGATTATATTTCAATCTTGACTCACTCAACATTCCCTCAAATATAGATTTTATCGTGACCTTCTAACCATTTGAAACTTGGGAAATAATTGGATTGTTTCTTGATCATACCCCATCAAGTGGCTATCATGTCTCTAGAAACGATATTCCTAATTTATTTTACCTTGATCTACTAGAATCTGAATTATCTTTATTTCATGCTTTAACTTGGTTATTTATTTTGTGCGTTAAACATTATCTCATGAACTCCCACTTTCTATTTAAATTCTTTTGTGTCCTTTACCGTGACTTGGATATTGGAGCACAACACTAGACTTTTTCAACCAACAAATTCCATATGTAAAATCTAGACGAGCCCACCTTCATGTAGATATATCACGTGCCACTAAAACACGTATCCTTGTACTCTACTTTCATGATATGACTTTTGTGCCAAAAAGACTAAACTGTAACCCTTACCATGATACCGATATATTTATCGACCATGGATCTCGACTCAATTCCTTCAACCCAATAAATGATTATGGTCCACCTAATTCCTTAAATGCTCAGCTTGTGCTTTATGTGATTGCTACCCGTGCCTTTTATTTTTGTGCCTTATCTTGATTTACTTAGACCCATACCATCTTTACTCCCCATGTGACATTAGCAACTTTTATTTTTCTCCTTCCGACTAAATTGCTTCACTCATATTTCACCTTAATTCCACCGGGGTTCATGCAACTTTGTTCATTTTATGATTTTTTCGTTTTAAGATGAAAATGGATCATGACTTCCTTTGGATAGAAAGAGATTTGATTAGAAACTCCATAAAGGAGATTATTGGTATAAATAAATAAAAAATAAAAATAATGGAATTTTGGGGCATAAGTTGAAATAAGTGATAAGTGCTATTAGGTGGGATTGAGAAAGGTGTATGTTTACAAAGTGATATGATCAAAAGTAAGTATACTGGCGATTGACAAATTATTGTGGAATTTAACAGATGATTGAAGATGGAAATTTTTTTATTATTATAAATGAGTATGAAATTCTTAATAGAAATGGTTTTGTCTCGATGAAATTGATTAAAGGTAAATTAAAAGTTCAAGAAGGTTATAAAAGACAAATTTTGAGTTAAGGAAGATACTTATATCTATATATGTGTGTTGGAGAAGTAAATTTCGAGGATCAGTAAATTAAAACTTTTGGGACTTAATGAATTTTTATCTTTGAGATATTAGATTGGATATAAGAATATAGATAGGATTCCAAATTACGTGAGAAAATTTTGGAGGTTAACCATCAAATTGAAGGGAAGAAAAGAAATATAGATTTCAAGAAATTAAAAAAATTATGGAAAAAATTATGGAAAAATTTAAATCCTTGTGGATTATGAAATTTGAAGAGGCTGTATAAAGTATTATTGATAAGACGATTCGAGATATGCCGAGGAAATTTTGAATCAAGAATATCGAGCTAGCAAATTTTTGAGATTTGAAGATTGTTGCATTTTGTGAGTTTGCACGTCTTGGATAAATGAGTCATTTTTAGACATTTATTGGGATGCCATGAGATATCTCCTGAACTATACCAAATTCTTTTTATCTAGGTTATTGTTGTTCAAATTACTTGATGGATTCAGTTTCCGAATCATTGATTAAGCTTCTTATCGATAAACTCTCGTGCCTATAATTTTACCATCTTGACTAATACTGCTAACTATAAACTAGTTTTGCAAGCTTATCCATCTATCGAGCTTGTTCATGACTTATGCTATTGAGCGCGTGCTCACTAACATATTGTCTAATTAGAACCGGTGCATGATGGTCTGATCAACCGAGTGCACTTTTGTTCGCTTTTTACATATCGTTCTAACATGGATGGAGACATAGTTAAACTTGGCCTCTAGAGTCTCATCCACGATTGCCTTGACAATTCTCTTTTGAACTATTCATGTCGCCTTTGGACCACGTATTCGTATTCGATAATAGCTTCTTCACACTCTTAATAGTCTTTGTCTTTCACTTATTTTGGAATGACAAAACGCTCGTACTTGATATCCCCTTAGTTGTCCCACCATCTATTGCCAAGATAGTTAGCCACCGACCAACCAATGGAACTATATCCCCATCTCGAGTTACTCGTCCTTTCCCTTGACCCTAGATTCATTATCGTGACCATCATTCACTCCCTAAATTAAATTCGTAATTTATTTCCATAGTTATCGAGATCACGATTTTCTAATGCATGTTTGTGTTGAACGTTGTGATTTGATCGATATAACTTTATACCTTCTCGAACCCCCTACTTTTTTTTATTTCGAGGACGAAATTCTTGTAAGTTGGGTAGGATGTAAACCTCCTAAATTTTTACTATATTTTTTATTAATTTATTTTGGTATTGATTTTTATTTTGGTATCGTACCTCGAGTGCGAATGCGTAAAGACGTAAATATGAGATATTTGTTCATTCATATACAAATATTTTATTATTGTTTTTCTTATGAATATAGAATAAATATGTTGTTTCAATACATAGTATAAACAAATATTTTTATATCAGAAGAACATTTCACGATATTTGCCAAAACTTTTATCTTTTACTTTTATAAAAGATTATTTTATTTCAAATTAATTTAGAAAACTATATTTTATGTAAATACCTTATTTGCATGGATGTACAAATTTTTATTCATATATTTTTTTGGATTTTTGAAATTATTTATTATTATTATTTTTAGAAAAGTTATTTTGAACTTATTGTGGTAATTTAAACTTTGATTAGATTTTATTGATTTAATTTAAATAAGTTTGATTTAAATATGGGAATCATCTATACTTAATTTGGATTTGAAATTATCTAGATTTAATTGAGTTGGATTTGGATTGAATCGGTTTTAAATTAATTTAAATTAAAAGGAAGATTAATTAAAGGGGGTTTTAAATAAATACTAATCCTACTTCTACTAGGAAAACATCTCTATATATATCCTATCCTAACAAAGCAAACTCCAATTTATTTAAATCAAATCCTATCTAATTTAGGAGATAAATCTGAAATAAATAACAATAAAAATCCAATACATCCCCCTTCTATCATCCATAATTCAAAATTATTTTTAGTCCAATAGAAACTCTAAAATTCGTCATTAGAATTCAGCCCCGCTTTTTAGTAGCAAGAGCAACTTGCAACGACGATATCTCCTAGCTCCGAACTCCGTTTTGCCTCCAGTTTTTTTTAAAAGAAGCGTATCGAGGTAAGCTTTTCAAAAACATATTTTAATAGAAAAATTTCATTCTGTAGATTTCTACAAAAGTGTTTGAGTATCTAGTGTCCTAAAAATAAACGGGTTTCAGTATTTTTGCGATTTCAGGAGATTCCAGAAACGAAAATGCGATCCGTTTAGTTTTTCGGAGAGCTAATACAAAAACATATGCCATATCCTAACTTTCTAATTTATTAAATAAATGTAATAGGTCCAGTATTATTTATAATTAGATAATAGACTATTTTCAGCATCCGAAGTTGTACCTACACCTTCCTCTTTGTGCGCTGCTGTTGATTCGTCGCCAGGACATCATCTTACCTCACTCGGACATCAGGCAAGACACCTTGCCTTTACTGTTTAATTTTTTGCTCAATATCATGCATGTTTTTTTATGTTATTCTTTCAAAACTATATATAGATGCAAATTATTATACTTTATGCAATTGGCTTAGACTTAAGGGACCACCGTATGTTTAGTGCATCTCATAAACTGTCACGTTGTGCCACAGATTGTGTGTGAGTTGTGAGTCGCATATAGATGCGGACTTGCGTGCTGACTGATCATTGGTGCGTACAGGCCGTGCGTTAGGATATAACTGCCAATAGATTTTTTTTAGAAGACTTGGCAGTTATTAAGGATTAAAACAGTGTCATGGAGTCGATACATGTATAGTATCATTGGGGGGAGGGGACAGTTATTAGCGTAGGGGCTACATTTATTTTACACACATTTTGGGCCGAGGGTGACTCTCATGAGCACTACCTTCTGCCCAGGTCGATAGCGTCTCGGATGAGCGCTACGTGCTGGTCACTTTCTATTACTTGCTTGCGTGAATCCGTTACAGCCCCTGCGTAGAACGTTGTCCTCAAAGTGCATATCACCTAGAATGGATAGGAACCTTTACTCATGCATACTTTCCTGTTGAGCTTATTTATTCAGTTTATCGGCATGATATTATGTGTCTTGTTACGTCCCTCTGAGGACCTGGTTTTTTCCCAGGTGTGTATTTTCGTAATTTCTTGCAGGTGCTCTAGCTAAGGCCATGACTTGCGCTCTATTCCGTCGTGATGATTACTCTTGGATTTGTCACTTGCTCGCGCTTGCTAAATTTTTTTCTTGTATATTTTTTCCATATTTAATTTGGTTGGTAGTGGACTTTGTCTCCGCCCAACTATGGTGTACGTGACAAACTCAAAGTTGATTTTATAATATTATTTATCTTTGTGGATGAGATTTAGTGTCTTGGCTTTCTACATTTACAGCTTATGTATATATACGAGTCATATATTTACTCGTATGTATACAGCTGGCATGATACGTATCTAGTCTCAATTATTTGGGACTGGGACGTTACAACTTTTGTGCTCCGTCTACCATTCATTGTTTTTTTAATCTTGCCTTAGGATCAGTTTCATGGCATATTTCATAACCTATCCCGTGTTGCCAAATTCAAGTATTTGCATGAAAATACATGCACGACTTACCCATACTTACCGTCCGGCCTTCCCTGTCCAAAGTAAACCAAGTTAGTCAACAATTCATATAAACTTTCAATGTCGAGTGCGTGTCCCTGCCTCATATTCTAGCACGTCGTAGGCACGTTCTCTAACTCATTTGCATGAAGTACTCTTTATCATTTGGTGTGTTACATTTCAAGCATGTTCAGAAGGCGCTTTATTTAGTTAACTTAGACTACTTTGTTTCAATGCAAGGACTTGCACGTGGATTGCCACCAGCAAAGCCCACTTAGTCTATATGCACCGGTCGCTGGCATCTACAAGCCATTTTGGACATATTCTCTTTGGTATTCTCACCTATCATAGCGTACGGATGCACCTTGATAGTCTTTTGAACTACCCCTTTTTGCATTCTCACCTATCGAAGCGTGATGGCTGGTACACCTTGATATATAGTCTCTTGAAATGCCTGGCCTTACGTCTCTTTGAGTGGTCGAGCCCCCACTCAAATCAGCCCGTAAGCCAGTTTGATTCCGCCTAGGCCGGCCACGATTCTCCCTTTGATCGTGCCGCGGAATCCCTTATTCTTCCTACCTTTCGTATACGATAGAATTGTCCACGACCATTTCGTATTGACTTGTTATTTTAACTTAACAGCTGTCTCTGAGCCATAGGCTAACCCTTAGCCATAATGCGTTATCGACCAGGTTGGCGTCCGTGCAGCGCGGGTAGCGAGCCCCGTTGCACGTGCCCGTCATACCTGTCGCTAACCATTCTTTCCTTTCTTATCTTTCATTCTTTCTTTTCTTTTTTATTTCACTTGTTCGTTCGTTCATTGATTCATTCACGTATTCATTCATTCATTCGTTGATTCATTCATTCACTTATTCGTTCATTCTTTCATTCATACATTATGCAACTTCCCGTGCGGGAGTCGCCTTGGTGACCCATCGGTCCCGAAGTCTTTCAATGTTGCTATACTCTACTCGGAACGACTATGTCGATAGTCTTCTGTTTTATTATTGTAAACCATTCATTGTTTCATTGTTGAACGCATAAGGAACTTGAACGTAAGCTTGTGCCTTAGCACGAGCGTAGAGCGCGGTGCGAGAGTTCTCATATTTTTCATGTTCTTTTCCATATTTTATACAAGCATACAAGATGGGATTATTCTCTTAGCTAGGTGCATTGAGTCATTTATTAGTATGCGCGGTGTTATCGCCTAGCGATCCTAGCAATAGTGTCCGTATTGTTATGTGCCTAGGCTAAGCAAAGACGGGTTCATCGGAGTCACCCACCTTAGCGATGTTTGCATCGGCCGAGCGATACTCCGAGCGCGCCTTTGAAAGTCTAAGTCTGGATTTATCTTTGATAGGGGGGGTTTAATGGGTTAGGGAAAAAGGTGGGGGGGGGAGGATAGCTGCTGTTTCCAGCAGCTATATGCAGCTGTTGCTGCTGCCTCTTAATGCTGCTGCTGCTGCAGCCCTCTACTGCTGTTGCTGCTGCTGTTATTCTTCTTCTTCTTCACTACTTCATCTCTTCCTCCTCTCTACTTCTATCTCTCTCTCTCTCTCTCTCTCTCTCTCTATATATATATATATATATATATATATATATATATATATATATATATATAATCTATCATCCATCCAACTCAACAAACACACACTCCTCTATACATACCTATATATATACACACACACACACATCCCCATATACACACACACACACACACACACACACACACACACACACACATATATATATATATATATATATATATATATATATATATATATATATATATATATATAAACACATACACACACACTATCACAAACACACACAAGCTCAATCACACTCTCACACACTCACATGACACAAATACCACCACCACCATTCCCTACACACACACACAAGTATATATATATATATATATATATATATATATATATATATATATATATATATATATATATACCACCTAATATATAAATAACCCCTAAATAAACCTTAACCTAGATTATTAGGAAACCTACAAAATTTAGGGGCAAAGTGTAGAGAATTTTATCCTCTCCAATTAATGTGAAGACATTAAAAGCAAAGAGCAATAAATAGAGGATTTAAATGCATACCTAGGTTAGGTTCTTGGAGAGAGAGAGAGAGCTTGGAAAGAAAAGATTTTTGAAAGAGAGAGAGAGACTTAATGAAGAAGTAAAGGGGGGGGGGATTGGTCTTCACTTGGCCGGCCATGGCTATTTGGGGTTATTGGGTTGGGGATCCACTAAGCCCCCAACCCATTAAGCTTAGTTTGGTTTGGTTTGAAATCGGTTTGGTTCGGTTCGTTTTGGTTTAGATCTAACTAACTAAATTAGCCTCTATAATGACTAATTAAACCATGGAAGATGGGTTAAAGATTTCTAGCCTAATTATGATGGTATGTGGGCTAAGCCCAGCTAGTTTGGGGGTCCCATTAGGGTCTAGGCTACCCGGGTCTCCAATATGAGTCCGAATTGGATAAAATCCAAACCAATCCCAAAAAATCACATAAAAATCAAATAAAATTCCTAAAAATTATAAAACTTGAAAAATGACAAAAATACCTCTAATTTGAAAACTGGGGGTGACACCCTTCATTCTGGACAGTTTTCTAGCATTGATTGTTCTATCAATGACACCATATCTACCATTCCATCAGAGGAAGAGATTCGAAACACTATGTTTGAGATTAATCCACATAAGTCACCGGGTCCTGATGGATTCCCAGCAAATTTCTATCACAAAAGCTGGTCAGTGGTTGGAGGGGAGGTAACTAAACTCATTTAAAATTTCTTTATGCCTCCTTATTTGAATCACACATTCATTGCTCTTATACGAAAGAAATTTGTGCCAACTTCACCATCAGATTTTAGGCCTATTTCTTTATGTAAAGTCATTTACAAAGTCATCCCTGAAAATTTTACAAAAAGAATAAGGCCGTTCTTGAACTCAATCATCTCTCCGTACCAAAATGCATTTGTCCCTAATAGCCAGATAACTGATAATGTCATCTTAGCTCAGGAAATGTTCCATTCAAATGCCAAATGTCCACCGTCCAAGAAGAGCCTAGCACTCAAACTAGATCTTTGGAAGGCTTTTAGCTGGTCCTTCCTTAGTCATGTTCTAAAGGGATTTGGTATCATTGGAAAATCACATGATCTTATCTTGAATTGTGTTTCCTCATCTTCTTTTGCAATCCTAGTTAATGGCACCCCTTCAAAAACATTTTCGCCTTCTAGAGGAATTCGTCAAGGATGTCCTCTTTCTCCTTATCTATTTATTCTGTGTGGAGAAATCTTTTCAAAGCTTATACTTTTCATGAACATATTGGATTGTTCTCTAGAATCAAAATTAACAGTAGAGCTCCAAACATCTCACATTTAATGTTTGCTGATGACATTATAATTTTCGGTGAAGCGACTTTGCCAAACACCTCTTCTATTATATCTATGATTAATGATTTCACTTCCGGGTCTGGTCAAGATATCAATTTTTCTAAATCTTCCATCTTTATATCCAAGAAGCTGGATACCTACACGAGACAACTACTTCTGAGTATGATTCCTGTACATATAATGGATTCTAATGACAAATACTTATTCATGCTTGCCATGCCAAATCTACTTCTTCATAAGAATAGAATTAACACCTTTTCTAATCTTATTCATGCTTGCCATGCCAAACTTAATGGTTGGAGGGCCAGTTGTTTGTCTCATGCAGGTAGGTCCATTCTTCTCAAATCTACTTTGGCTTCAATACCAATATACAACATGTCATGCTACTTGATTCCTAAGGGTGTTACAAAAAAGCTTTCTAGTATTCAGAGGCAATTCTGGTAGGGATCTAATTAAGGATGGCAAGAAGAAACTTCATTTGACATCATGGAAGAACATCACAAAGTCTAAGGAGGAAGGTGGACTTGGCTTTCGTGAACCAAAGATCAGCAACCAAGCCCAAGTTGTTAAATGTTGCAGAATCAGGATACCCCGTAGGTACGCTTCCTCCGAGCGAAGTATCTATCGCGGACCTCATTCTGGAAGGCAAAGAAACCATCCTCACTGCTCTACTATTTGGTCTAGCATATTGTCTTGCAGAGACATTATCAGATCTGGTATCATCTGCTCCATTGGAGATGGTTCAATAATTAGAATTTGGGAAGACCTATGGGTTCCATATATCCCTTATCACATGGTTGAAGGTCTGCAAGGAAATAAGTCAAAATTTTCATATGTTAAGGATCTCTTTATACCTGACACTCAATTATGGAATCAGGAACTTATTAACTCAATATTTCCGAGGGATGAAGCAGCTGCTATTTTAAAAAATTTCAGTAAGCTCAATACCTTTGGAAGAACAACTGATTTGGAAATATATTCCTTCATGTATTTTCACTACACAATCGACCTACAAAACCATTGTTAATAGCATGCCTTCAGCATCATCTTGCGAAATCCAGGACTTCAACTGGAAAAAGTTACAGAAGAGTAAATTTTTAACTCCAAAAGTTTAAATTTTCATTTGGCGCGCTTTAACTAGGTCTATTGCGGTTAAGGCGAAGATATGCAGAATATTTACTTCTTCTGATGAAGACTGTCCACTCTGTGGGCAAGCAACTGAAACTGTGGATCATCTCTTTCTCAACTGTCAGATAACCAGACATATTTGGTTTGCTTCTCCTTTAGGCCAGCCTCAGTTGACGGATTCTGACAAATTATCGGATGTCCTGGGTTTCCTACTCAAGCAACATGATCCAATGCCATTCAATTATGCAAGTCATTTACTGTGGGCGATTTGGAAGGCTATAAACTTGGTGATCTTTGAAGGTAAAGAACTAAATATTGGAAAAATCTTGGAGTCTGCTCGCAACTCATTTCAGGAATCTGCAACTTCACCTATTCCAATGACTGAACCCTCTATCATCTTGCCCAGTTCTAATCATGCTTGGTCCCCTCCAAGCCAGGGCTCTTTGAAGTGTAACTTCGATGAGAAGAAAAGATTGTTGTGTCAATTTTATTCGTGGCCAGAGGCGAAAATTGTTCGTCGCTAACCCGTCGGACGGTTGTTAGCGACGTGAATTTTTAATGTATTTTACATAAATTGTCACTCGCTAGTCCGTCACTATACATCAGCTTCTTATTCGTCGCTATGGTACGTCGCTAATTAATTATATTTTTGTAGTACTGGAAATGAATGAAATTGTTATGAATTTTCATTTTGTGATACTCACTTACCCTTTATTTTCTTGGCTTGGTTGTGGAGATGTAGTTAGGCCGATACATAGGTAAGCTTACTACTTTATTGACTTGGATCAATATGAATACTGTACACAACCATCCGTCTGCATGTACCTGAAGGAGCATTAGACTCTGTCATTGCGTAGTATCAGAGTTGCACAGCTCAGTATCAGAGTTGAACTGCAAACTTCTTGAGCAAATTCTTGAGTGGTTATGGAGTACACTACTCGGTACCTATATGCATACCTTGTAATTTCTTTCTCCACTGTAAGCTTTTTGAATTTAGTGTTCACTCAATGCCTGCTCGGAAAGGATGCAAACTTCTTGGTTGTGGTCATTATACTTTATTGACTTAGAACCAATATGAATACTGGCACTTATCTTTTAGTAAAATATGTTGAGCTATTTAGGCTATTATCTTTTCGTACTTAAATATTTTCGAAATAGTTACGTAAAATATGGGAAAATTTTATATGATGATGCCTTCATTTTACCTGGAAACTATTCATATTAGTCTATGGTTTATATGAAGGTGGCAATTTATTTTTTATTTGTGAGAGTTTAGTTTACATTTTAGGAAATTTGCATTTATTAATTACATGTGGTGCGTTTCTAACCGTTCCAGTTTGCTTTTGTATTCTTGTTTGATTTGCTACTTCTAACCATTCCAAGTGATACATGCATTTCTAATCCATGTGCCTTTCTTTATGCTCTGGCTTTAACTATTGATTTATATTTTTGTTATAGATATGATTAGTTGTTTGACACCGATGAAGTTGAGGAATGCAAGGTACCATGCCTCTACAAAGCTCCAAACGACCGAAAGTTTATGAATTAGGCAAAGCTGTATATCACCAATTAGTTCTTCCCCTTGTTAGCAATCACCCAAATAAAACTCGTATTATACGCGAATTTTTTCGTATCTACTTTCGTACTTTTGACATATCCAAATCGGTACATAAATTTTAAGCATGTGAAATTGTAAACGTATTCCGTAAAAATTAATGAAAAAATTGGCACAGAAAACGTGCTGAGAACCTGTTTAATCAACCAAATTTGACAACATATTTAAGAATGTGAAGTTTCTAACATTAATATTTCCATTTTTTGAATATTTGACCGGATTTTTGAACGTATTTTATTTGTACCGAGCCGATTTATACTCGTACTTTTGTCGTCCCGAATTTTTTTCGTTTGCCGAATTGCTAACAAGGGTTCTTCCACACAAGATCATTCTTTTATCCTGAAGCCTCTCCATTCGGAATTTTTTTTTATTCTGTAATTTTACTCCCAGTTGTTCAAGAAGTCCCAAGCTAAATTAAGTTTGGGACTATTGGCATCTATAAGTTAATTGAAATTTAAGTTTGGGGCTATTGGAATTTTCTATCTCATTGTCTTTTGAGATATAATTTTGTCACATAAATAAGATATTGTCTTGTGGCTCATGCCACATAGGAGCCACCTAAGACTCACAACACTTAACAGGACAATAGGGTTGGAGATGCTCTTATCAATGAAGAAGTCATTTGATCATTGATTATTTGAAGTTGTATGTACAATTGTAACAATACTCGTGGAACTTTTGAAACAACAAGTGGAACTTTCAATGGGACATAGCCGTAGGTCGCTTGTTATTTGTTCTTTTTGAAAAATCTTTTTGTTTGATATGCAAGTATAAGTACTAATTCCGAAAGTTATATTTATGTAAATAATTTGTACAATTTGCTAGCTGGTTTCATATACAGGAGTGATGCTGCAAAGAGGGTGGGCATGGGTTGCATGGGAATAGGTGAAGTAGATGTAACATGGATATGTAATGGGGAAATGGGTGCTCATGCAAAAGGGTGTGGGGGTCTGGGTTGGATGGGAGTAGGTAAATGGGGTGTGGCGGTCTGGGTTGCATGGGAGATGAAGCATGGAAATGGAATGGGGAAATAGGTATTAGTATCCTCACTATGATGAAGGTATACATAACAGTATGCATCATCCTATGATGATAGTATACAAACCAGTATGCATCATTAGAAATCAACAAGTTGGTCCCATATTTTACATAAATTAGTATTCGAGCATTAGCTGCGAGCTTGAGTTTGCAGTCCAGACAAGCTCGATTGGCTATGTCAAGGACGTTATCTGCATGTCTGATTAACGTGTACGAATATCATGTCAACAAAAAAAAAATTATTTCTAAGTAAGATTATTCTCTCTTTTGCATGTTCCTAAGAATGTTCCTTCATATTTTGGACGTTCCCTTCCTTTTTTAAGAAATATTTTAGCAAATATCCAATTCAAATTAATGAAACTAGTATATACTTTGGTTTTTTTTTAAAAAAATAGTAAATATGTCTTCATTCCTTTATATCTAGATTATTAGTGACTGTTGTATTGTAGTTGTATATAGGATTCAACGTATTATGATTAGGATAAGTCCATTAAGTTCAGAATACTTATTCTAACCGTGCAGCTGGAATACTGATGTCTTGGGTTCCTAAGTATTTTGAAACTGGAATGTGACATAGATATACACAAAAATTTATAACACATTTAAAAATATTTATAAGACTGTCATTTATAACACTTAGGCGCTTGGTAAAAAGCATTATAAAAAGTTATTTATAATCCTTAATAATGCTTTTTAGCCGTCATAAAAAATGTATGTTTGTTGGAGTGCACTCAAACTTAGAAAAGACGTGCATACAAAGGATATATATAAGCACTTTTTCACTCCATAATTAAGTACAACTTTCGCTACTGCGGATGTGCCTAACAACATTGATTTGATATGATAAGACTAGTAAAGAATTTAGTCAGGACGAGAAATAACATATCAGGATCACTCAACAATAGAATTTTATAGATCATATAAAATTTGTATAGCAAATAACATAAGCTCTAAACACATCGCTCTCAACAATGATAAATACTAGCAAACATTTATTAAAGCTTTGGCGGGCTTTAAATTATACAAAGTAATTCTAAGTCGAGTGACTTAGCTTCCTCCGTGTTATAGATATATGTGAACTCATAATTGGAAGATTGCATTTTAACAGGTGTAACAAAAACACCACCCTCTCTAGCTTCCTGAACCGCTTTGGCGAGGGATTGTCAATTAGTCTCCATTGAAATCATGTTAGCATCAAGACGAAAATTTGTATAGGAACCTTTTTGTAGTATGGTTTCACGCACTCGTTCCTCAATAGTTCTGAATCGTGCAGCTTCAGAGACCCCATCTGAATCAAAACGATGAGAGAACGAGCCAAACCTGATTGCTTCCTAGCCGCAGAAAAGTAGTAGAGATCAAAAATTGCACGCCCTAGTTCATTGATCCCCAAATTGATATTGATTATATCATTTTCTGCAACACGTTGAAGGACTGTGTAGCGGCCGTCAAAAGTATATCAATGTGGGTTGTTATACAAGATAGGACTGTTAGGAGTATCAGCAAGCAATAAAGAATGACCCAGAACTTCATAAGCTATCAAGTCTGCATTGGTGAGATTCAAAACTACCGTAATTTGGTCGTCATCCCAATCGAGAAGTTTTACAAAAAGAACATCCTCTTTGGAACCGGACGGAGCACGCATCAATGAGATATTTTTTCTATCCATTCCACTGCTTAACGAGCTCGTAGAACCTTAATGAAATCATTGTAGATATCCGCGGTGCAATCTACGACACGGAACACCAATCTGTCTTCGTCTCCCATCATCGTCAAAGTCGTCGAGCCCACCCAAGATAACAATCCAACATGGACAGTCCACCAAACTCATATGGTTGACAAAACCAACCACATGTTCATATTCACTTTTTCTGCACAATGTTAACAAATAGAATTATTATAAAATTAATGTTAGAATTACAATGTTAATGAACAATAATCAGATAATACGACTTTGACGTGTTTTTCAATTTAATGGACTTGACGAAGTATAGTACGTTGTCACTGAACTGAGACGAAATATCTACAACAATTGATACTCCCCATCGTATTTCTTGGAAGCATGATAAAACTAATCGACTGAAGAAATTGCCTAACCCAACTAATTGGGTCACCTGTTAAGAAAAAAGAGACTTTGAATAATAGGCTAAGTAACCAGATCAACAAATGACCATTTGGACTGCATGTGGTGCAACAGCTTAATAAACACTGTGCTTTATAAGCTACATATCTAATCATTATAGGTCTAAATACTAAGAGAAAAATCAGTATACAAGTTGCAAGAGAAATCTCAAGATCCATAAATGCATATATCAATAATATGGGAGTGTTCATTCGTAAACAAGAAAATAATATTGTGATTTGTACCCTATCAGGGCCGGCCCTGAACAATTGGAAGCCCAAGGTAAAAAAATTTAAATGGACCCCATACATAATGTCAACCAAATACTTACAACCTTCTCCCATTGCTGACACATGGCCCACATGTCAGCACATGGGTGAGTGGTTGTAAAAGAGTTGTAAGAATTTGGTAGTAGACTTAGCATTATTGAAAAAAAGTCTAAATAAAACAAAAAATTGTTGTAGTCAAGATTTGAACCAAAGACCTCTTAAATATAAGTCTAGCATTGTAACCACTACACCACAATACTTTTTGTAAAAAAAAAAAGTCATATAATATATACTACTTCTATTATAGATAGTTTCATGTTGGTGCCCCTTTCGTCGGGAGGCCCTGGACCGTCGCCCGGTCTGTCCTGAGTCAGGGCCGCTCCTGTACCCTATGAAATGCATTCAAGAACATTAGTGGGCTGAAGCCAAAGCTATTACTAGCAATCACATGCTAATATGATGTACAGATTTCTCGGTAACGACATACTTAAGATGGCTATATTCTTAATTGGTAACATATCATTCTGTCATAACATACTAATGAAAATGATCAGTTGTTACATCATAGTGTAAATTTTGTTCTTAGTGGCAGATGGCGGTCGCCTAGACGTCACCGAATGCTTGGATAAAAAATTAACTTGCAGAAGTTAAATTTGACCAAATTAAGTGATTAGAATATTGGCAACTCATTGCTATCCAATGACTTAGAGGCAGTGTACCTACGGTGATTGGGACGGGAGCCTCGCGTAATGTACGTACTCGAAGGGAAGGGGTAAGGGATAGAACGGTGAAGGAGAAGATATGCTAGCTAGGGCTTCTTATAGGACTTAATGCTGCTTAAGGGGGTGTGTGTTAGCTGATGCTCAGCTTGTGAGCAAAAGCTCAACTCCTACCTTTAGTCCCACATCGGTTTGGCAAGGGAAAATGAGTGTATATATTACTACTCCCTCTTGTGCTTTATTACAAGTTGTGTGTGGGTGCTCTATGGGTCACACGCGTGCTTCGCCGCCTGGTCTGGCTCTGTTCGGTTCCCCTTATGTAACGGGTGCGGGCACGTGTCCACATCTGCAGACGTCAAATGTCAATCTGATTCCTTCTTCGGGTTCGAGATGAGACCCAAAATTTTTTTTTCTCCTTTCAAATTTTGACGGTTACTATTCCGTTATATTCTGTAACGGTTAGATTTTGAATTTCGTCCAGGTTCAATGAACCATGTGTTTTTCATGTGGTGTAATGTTCGATTTAAATTGGTTAACTAAAACTGCATTTAATTCTCCTCTCTATTGCAAGCCTATATATTGAGCTCTCTTTTTCATTCTCAACCCACAGAAAATTTCTGACAGAAACTCTCTTCAACAATCTTGTACTTCCCGAAACACTTCGTCCTCTAAGTCGGTGATCACTCTCTCCAAATCGTGTGCGGCAATGAGATTCCGGTACAACAGAGATTTTACCAATAGGAGTGTTCGAATACGTTCTGCACATAGACCCGAGCTAACTCTTAGGACAGTGCTACGTACACAACTTCCCTGGAGGCCAATAACATTTAATTATTTTATTTTTTTTACAGTTTTTAAAATAAAAAATTGTGAAGAACTTCCAACAATCTAAGAGTTAGCTTTTATCTTGCTTAAACTGCTACTGTCTAAATAATTGCATACTGTCAAATACAAGACTATTTGTTTACTTTCATATATATATTTTAACATTTGCTTACTGCTATAAACAAATATATTAATTGGAACTACATTAAGTGTTTGCAGTAAGAAATTTGTTTGCTTAAACTGCATTTTGCTTGCTTAAACTTTATTTTGCTTCCTATCAAATTTGTTAACTCGTATTGTTACCATACAAAGTGCTTGCATACAAAGTCCTGTTAACAAACAATTCTTGTTTCTATCAATTTGTAAACATATAAAATTGTATGTTATTAAAAACATATAAACTTGCATACTGTTAAAAAAACGTAAAATATCTTATTTAATTAAAAGAATTATTTAATATTGAAAACATATAGAGTTTTCTTGCTGGTTTCAAGCAAATCATTTGTTTTAGCTATAAACATATTAATTTTCCTATAGTTGGTTAAACAATATTTATTACCTCATAGAACAAAATTGCTATCGTGATTTATTTCATATTGGTACCATATTGTTTAATGACATTTGTTATTTCATATACCAAAGACTGCTATTATCAATTATCATAGATTGACACCTTAGACAAACATCAGTGTGTTACTACTTTTTGTCAATCCTAGTTTTCTTTACTCAATAAACTACCAAAATATAGGCAAATAGCGACTGAAAATTAGCGACGGCGTAATCAGTCGCAAATTAGCGACCGACAAACGACTTACGGGCGACGGATTTTTTCACTTAAATTTTTTATAAGTTTACGACGGATCAGCGACCATTTAGCGATGGAATATGTCAACCGACTGATTAGCGACAGATATATATACGTCGCTAAGCTGCTGTAAATGTCGAAACGGAAGGATTAATTTTTATTCTAATTTTTTTTTCATAAAGCTAGCGACTACTTAGTGACATTTCCATGTAGCGACGGCGTAGCGGCGGAAAATTTTCGTCGCTAATTTGCTGTGAAATTTTCGTGCCCCCCACCGGCGACCCCCCCCTCCGGCGACCACCCCTCCGACGTCCCCCCTTCTCCGAGATCCTCTCCGTGACCAACCTCTCCAAGGTCCGAAACCCTAAACCCTAATTTGCATTTATTTTTATTTATGATTTGTTTGTGTTTTCGCAACATGTTCTAGGATTTCAATTTCAATTTCGTGTTTGAAATTTATCGATATAGTAGTGGATATAGTAGATAAATAAAAATTTAACGGTATAATAGTTTTAGAAATTTGACGAAACACGGACATGAAATAAATAGGTGTAGTAGTTTTATATTACTAAGGTAATTGATTGATCAATGCGATATATACTTGAGTATCAATTTGATACTTGAGTATCAACGTGATACCCAATTATAGTAGGTTTGTTTTATGAGTGAATGTACGTGAGGGGTACGTCATACCAAGTTATACTAGGTTTGTTTTATGATACCAAGTGATATATAGCATCTTAATTCTTGGTGCAGAATCATTCACGTGGATTAGAACAATGAGTCGATACTTACTTGATCGTTCGTGGATGTACAATCGACAACATGAGAGTATGATTAGCTTGACGGACGATTTCAAGGCGGGCGTCGAGCAATTTCTCATATATGCAAGTAGCCATGCCGATTTCATGGACGGAAGGCGCATAAAGTGCCCTTGTGTCAAATGTAAGAATATACCATTTAGAGAGGTGTCACTCGTGAGAGAGCACCTTTACAAGAAGGGTTTCATGTCGAGCTACAACATGTGGATTAATCAAGGAGAATCTCCGGCTTCGCAATCTCAGTCCTTCTTCAATACCAAGGTGAGAGATTCTACTCTCGGAGATCATTTTGAATATCGGCAACCAACAAACTTGGCATGTGAGATGGTATTAGACTTTGTTGTGGCACTTGAGGATCCGAATCCTGATGCTACCTTCTCATGTGTGGACTCCGCTGGCCGAGTTATCTATCTTCTTTAGAGATTTGTGTTCAAGTAAGTTGACGGTGCAACATATGCTAGAACTTGAGGAGAAAGTTGTAGTGACGTTGTGCAAGTTAGAAAGGGTGTCCCTCCCGACTTCTTTGATAGTATGGAACATTTGTCGATTCATCTTGCATACGAAGCACGTGTCGGTGCTTCCGTCCATTATCGATGGATGTACCCATTTGAGAGGTATAAAATAATCTTCAAATTTATAATTTTTTTTATTTAAATAATTCTAATATTCAATATATTTCTTATAGATATCTAGGTCACCTGAAGAAGAAAGTGGACAATAAGGCTCATGTAGAAGCTTCAATATGCGAAGCGTACATCATTGAGGAGGTTTCTAACTTCTGTTCGATCTACTTCGATACTCATGTCCGAACAAATCAGAATAGAGCACCGAGGAATGATGAAGGTGATATCAATGCACCGAACGAAGGGATCCGTACAATCTTCAATGTGGGGGGCAAGCCGACAAGTGCGACTAAATTATGGTGGTTGGATGACGATGAGTTTGAAGCCGCACATTGGTATATATGCCTCACTAGCGGTATCCAAGAGATGGAAGATATTGAAAAGTAAGCGACACCATTTAGTCATTCTAAATTCGATATTTAGAAGTGTGCTAACGTTTCTCCCTTATTACAGAACTTTTAGAGCTGAGATTAGAATGGAAAGACCTGATATTGATGATGATGATCTTGCTAGAGAGGTCCATCTGAAGTTTCCGTCATGGTTCCAAAATTATGTAAGGATTATAATCATTAGCCATTCTAAATTCGTTATCTTACTACCCACACTTTATCTAATGACTTTTCTAATACTAACCACACTAGGTCTTCCGTCCTGGTACACAGTTGCAGAACAAAGGGCTAAGAGCAATTGCTATTGGACCGAGCAAGAAGGCGAAGTGTTGAAGCAGATATACAATCAATGGTTTTAACTTTAGAACTACTGATAAGCCTATCAATCATTCATTTGTCGATGAGGAGGCTAATTATACCAAAAATTTGGGAGTTCGTGTGAGAGCCTCAGTCTACGATGCCGATCCCGAATTCAACTACTACGGTGTTCTAAGAGATATCGTAGAGATTGAATATTCTGTTGATACGAAGATTGTGCTTTTTAAATGTCGTTGGTTCGACACAACACCCAAGCAAGGATGGAAGATTGACAAACAATTTGGCTTTGTTGATATAAAATATGGAAAAAGATATGGAGGTTTTGAACCATTTGTATTGGCTAGTCAAACCGTTCAAGTGTATTATACGAGTTATCCTAGCCACTACCAAAATAAGTCATATCAGCGACGTATTTAGCGACTCCAAGATAAAACGTCGCTAATATTTGGGGGTTTAGCGACGTTTATCTAAGACGTCGCTGTTCGTCGCCAACAGCGACTAATAGCGACGTCTAGCGGCTACAATTTGTTAAATGGAAAACTGCGTCGCAAGTTCGTCGGTACACGTCGCTGATATAGCGACGTGTAGCGACGCATTTTAAGTAGCATCGCCGTTTATTAAATATTAGCGACGTTTAGCGATGGCAACGAAGGACTTCGCTAAATGTTTAATATAAGCGGCGAGGGTTTCCTTTTCGTTCATTCACAAATTTCCCTCCCCCCCAATTTTTTGCGCTCTTCCTCCTCCGCGACGCTCCTCCGGCTATTTCCCTCCTCCGGCCTCCTCCTCCGCGGCGCTCCTCCGGCGATCTCCCTCCTCCTTCTCCTCCTCCTCCTTCCTCAGGTAGCTCCTCCTCAGGTAACTCTCCCCTGTCCCCGCTTTCCATTTTCTCCTCGTATTCTAGCTCTCTCTCTCGCTTCTAGTTCGTGTCCACGAGAGCGTGGACTCGCTGCGGGGGACACGAGACTCACAGTGGACTCGCTGCGGGGGACACGAGAGCATGGACTCGCTTCTAGTTTGTGTGACACCTATTTTGTTGGGTTGGACACGTCGTGTTCCACTGTGTGGACATGATACTCACAGGGTGACACCTATATACTGATACTGGGAGTTTTTTGGGCATATCAACTGTCAATTTGATGTTTTGCTTGGATTCGAATTCTAATTTAGGGTTCGAGCCCTATTTACTGATACTGGGAGTTTTTTTGGACATTTTCAGGGTTTTGAAATGATGAATAAATTGACTAATAATTATTATCGAGCCCTATAAAATTTTAGCTATGTCACGAAGGATGGATACTAATCCTGTGAATGAGTTTTCTCCTAAGTATTCTCGACAGTTGAGTATGATTTAGCTCACTGACATTACTGAAATATGGAATGATTAGTGTAGGGTATGTTGGTCAGGTTTTGGCAGAGTTGGGATATGATAGTATGCATGTTACAATTAACAAGGAATGCTGTTGACACCAAATATTGCACGACAGGTTACTTGAGTAACCTGTAATGTTTTACCTACTGAAACAAATGGTTTGGGCAAGGGTGTGTATAGGTTTGTCATCAGATGGTATGGGATTTTGCCTGCTAAGTTCTGAACAGCAGTCCAGGCTGCCTGCTTAGTTGAAAGTCTTAATTAGACTTTATGTTCAGTACCCTTTGACTGAATTAAGTTGACCTGAATACCATATTTTAAATCCTAAATCTAAGTCTGCATGTTGTTAAATTCATGACAGGTTATCTTGTTAACAGTAAACGCCTTCCTTTTTAATATGTGTGAAACTCAGAGGTAGGATAAATCCAGTACAAATTAGGGACTGTCATGTTCAGGCAGTTGGTACCAGTATTTAAGACTAGTTTGATTTGTATAATTATCTGCCATTCGACTGGCGAGACAGAAATCTATGTATGACATTTGCTATAAGGAATTTGCATTAATCTACGGTACGACCTCGTGATCAGGACATAGTCCCTGCAGCCATTCGACTGGCGAGGCAGAAACTATGTAGCCGTAGATAAAGTTGACTGTCCTCCGACCCCCATCCCTCGGCAATGATGATACGACAACCTATCACTACATCTTTTAGTAGTAGATAATGTCTTAGTATTACATTATGTGGATTTATCTTGATTCTGTTACATCCTTCAGATACTAGATTTGATAAGAACATATACTACACCATATGTACAGAACATAGATGATTCAAACTAATGTATGCTAGAATGAATTTTAGGTTGTGTTCTGAGCCATTCGTCCCTACACTTGGCAATTATGCATGTAAAATATATCGTTGAAGAACATAAAACTTGTGGTCGTACAATCGTCACTTTCGTGCGTCAGTTCATGTCGGTCTTCACTTTCTGCAGTAATTATCTTAAAATGGATATGAATTACTATCTGCAGAACCGTTCGTGGATATACAATCGTCATCATGATGAATTATTATCTGTGTCAATCTTTGTAGAATTATCTTAAAATGGATATGAATTACTATCTGTGGAACCGTTTGTGGATGTACAATCGTCATCCTGATGACATGTGCGGTGTGCGGGATGAATTTATACAGGGTGTGCAACAGTTCCTGTAGTTTGCCAAGGCGTTCCCTCAGTACATGGACCGTACAAAAATTAAGTGTCCATGTATGAGATGTCGCAACTTGAAATATCATTCGGAAGTGGATGTGACATATAATTTGTATTCGAGAGATTTCATACCAAATTATTATCAGTGGACCGCACACAGAGAACTTGTGCCTTTAGCCTCCTAGCCGGAGCCTTATGTGGAGCCTTATGTAGATGTCCACGAGCATGCTGATTACGACCAAGGGTGGACGAACATGGTTTTCGATACTGCGGGGCCTAGTTTCGATCCGAATAATCAATATGCAGCTGAGGAGGCACCGAATGCCAATGCTGCAAAGTTCATGGAGTTGCTGGAGAATGCAAGGACTCCTTTATATCCTGGTTGTGATGACCATTCACCGTTGGAGGTGATTACAAGATTGTTGAGCATGAAATCAGATTTTAACATGTCTCAAGAATGCTACAACCGAATCCTGGACTTAATTAAAGATGTATTGCCGGAGGGTGGCAAGTTACCTAAAGACTTCTACCGATCCAAGAGAATGGTGAGATCGCTCTGGATGGGGTATGAAAAAATTGATGCATGTCGCAACGGATGCATGTTGTACTATAAGGACGACAAGGATGAAGACGCCTGCAGATTTTGTGCTGTCGATCGCTTCAAGGAAACTAGTACAATAAGGACTTCTGGTGCACGCAAGCCAATAGATTTGATGCACTATTTGCCTTTGATGCCACGGTTGCAGAGGTTGTTTATGGCAAAGGATACAGCTGATAATATGAGTTGGCACAAGCGGGAACAAATAGATGGAGTACTGGATCATCCATCCGATAGGGAAGCATGAAAGCACTTTGATCGAGTGTCTCCCGATTTTGCTTCGGAGCCACATAATGTTAGATTGGGGCTTTCCTCCGACGGTTTTACCCCATTTGGACTTTCGGGCTCACAATATTCTTGTTGGCCAGTGATTGTTACTCCGTACAACTTGCCGCCTTGGATGTGTATGAAGACTCCTTACATGTTCCTAACTGTTATTATTCCAGGTCCGAAGAACCCGAAGAGGAACATCGATGTGTACTTACAGCCCTTGGTAGATGAGCTGAATCAGTTGTGGGAAGTAGAAGCAACCACATATGATGTTTCCAAAAAACAGAACTTTCAGATGAGGGCCGCACTAATGTGGACCATCAATAATTTCCCGGCCTATGGAATGTTATCGGATTGGAGCACCCATGGTCATCTCGCATGTCCGAATTGCATGGATCGCACTAAAGCTTTCCGTTTGAAACACGGAGGAAAACCGTACTTCTTTGATTGTCATCGACAGTTCCTGCCAAAGGATCATCCGTACCGGAGGAACATGAATGCTTTTCGTGCTGGCTTGGTAGAGAAGTCCAGTCCACCGCCACGGTGGTCCGGGGACACGATATGGAAAGAAGTTAAAGAATTATCAAGTGCTATTGAAGAGTCTACAGCGGAGTACAAGTGTGATGGATTTGGCCGCGCTCACAACTGGACGAAGAGGAGTATATTCTGGGACCTACCGTATTGGAGTGACCATCTGCTCAGACATAACCTGGATGTCATGTATATCGAGAAGAATGTATTTGACAATATAATAAATACTGTGATGGACGTAAAGGGGAAGACGAAAGACAATCTCAAGGCCAGGTTGGACTTAGAAGAAATATGCAGACGTCCAGAGTTGCATTTGGTAAAGGAAGGCAGTGGGAAGTATAGGTAGCCCAGGGCTATTTTCTCACTGGACAAGGAGGATAAAGGTAAACTTTGTAGGTGGATCCAGGACCTAAAATTTCTAGACGGGTACGTATCGAATTTGAGAAAATGTGTTGACCCGAAGGAGAACAAACTACAAGGTATGAAGAGCCACGACTGTCACATTTTTATGGAGAGGTTAATCCCGATTGCATTTCGGGAATTCTTACCTCATGTCTTTTGGGATCCACTGATAGAGCTTAGCATATTCTTCAGAGATATTTGTTCTACTAAGCTGCTCGTCGATCGGCTTGAAAAGCAGGAGAAGGATATTGCAGTAACATTGTGTAAGCTTGAGAGGGTGTTCCCTCCTGGATTCTTCGACTCTATGGAGTATTTGCCAATTCATCTTTCATATTTGGCACATGTTGGTGGACCCGTCGGTTATCGGTGGATGTACCCATTCGAGCGCCATCTAAACTACATGAAGAGGAAGGTAAAAAAATAAGGCACGGGTCGAGGGTTCTATTTGTGAAGCCTATGTCCTTGAGGAGATTACAAACTTTTGTTCAATGTATTTCAAGCCTCATATTGCTACAAATAGAACAAGAGCCCCGAGGAACGACGATGGAGATATAGAATATAGTGATGCATTATTGAAAGTCTTCAATGCTCTTGGAAAGCCTTCTGGAAAACTAAAAAAGAGATATTTGAATGATGAGGAACTAAAGGCTGCCCAGTTATATATATTACTCAACTGCGAGGAGGATGAAGTGGAAAAGCTAGAGTGGTAAGTGAAAATCTTCAATGTTCAAGTCATCTATTTGTTGATTACGTTATTATAATTTAACGAATATATCCCGATATTTATTGGTTTTCAGCAAATTTAATGATGAGGTGAGGTCAAGTAGACCATACATTACAGATGAAGAAGTAGAAGAAGAAATGAGACTTCATTTCTCGTCTTGGTTGACTGCATATGTACGTAAGAAGCTAGTTAGAATCTTCCTCCATTCACAACTGCACAAGAAATAACTTAACATTAAACTTAATTTTGTATCTTTTCGTGTTTAGGTCGATCGTCCGGATGTCATCCTTGAGAATGAATCTATTAGAACTCTTGCCAAGGGACCAATTTATGCCGTCAAAATATGGCCAAGTTATTGTGTGAATGGGTTTAAGTTCAAGTCAACAAATGCTTATAGAAGCATGAAAAATATCAGAATAATGGTCCATGCGGCTCCTATAGGAGCTGTCTTATATGGTTCAAAGGAAGACTCTCAGTCTCATGCGGCTCGAGAGTGCATGCGGTTCAGCAGGAATATGCGGCTCGATCGATGCCACGTGTCCCCTTGTGATCCTTCCCTACAGCTGGCCATTTGATTAGTGGCCTCATTTAATGCTCTGGCACGACTCGACGACTGTGACGGCTCTGACATAAAGTGTCATAATGGCTCTGCCATAATGACAGACTTTTCGGGAAAAGAAGAAGATCTCTGACCTGATCCGTCAGAAATCCTAGGATGCCACGTGGCAACTCTCATGCGGCTTAAATGGAAAACAGCTCCATGCGGCTCATGAAGAAGTCCCCTTATATGACCAGCAGAAATCATACATATGCGGCCCACTGAGAGCTTAGCCCCTGCGGCTCAATACAACGCTAGTTCATGCGGCTCGCCATGACTATGCATATGCGGCTCGATGAAGCATGGTCCTATGCGGCTCACGAAGAGTACCTCCCTGCGGTTCGAGTGTTGCCCACCCTATGCGGCTCTGACAGGACCCACAATCAAAACACGTGGCATCGGATCAATCAAGGATTTAACCGAATCTCAATAAATATATTTGACATCCTCATCATAATTACTGAGATCAAGGCATATCATTTATCATCAAGCCAATGGGACACGTGGCGAGCAAACGGGCATTGGTATGATCAATCATGAAGATTTAAAGCAATTAACATTAATTGCTCATGAGATTCGGTGCTATCCACATTAATGGCCGAGATTCATTGTAATCAGGATCAAGGGTCCAAATAGATGGGAGGAGCGCCGACATTCCAAACAGATGATCATTAGCAAACCCTAATAATCATACTCCACTCCTATAAATAGCCAGTATCATTTTCTTTGCAAAGGATCGACAACAAAAAGAATAAAAATATACAGAGTCAGAGAGAGAATACACAGAGAGAGAGAAAGAAGCCAGGAGAGCAACAGAGGAGCAAAAAGGAGCACTTCTTCGTCAACGCCAACCATCTTCACGCAAGGAGCCAAGGCTGCATACCGATCGTCCAAGGAGTAAGGCAGGGCTGCCGTCGCCTTCCCGAGCCTCAATCGTCACCCTCCAGAATCTAAAATAAACAATCGTACTTAGATTGCTGTACCTAGGTTTTCGTCCCTAGGCTTTCTTTATACGAACGAGTTTGTATTGTGAGTCTAAGTTCAGTCCTCCGATAATTGTTCTGTACTTTTACAATCAATGGCAAACACGATGGCGACTCTGCTGGGGACTAACTTCTCCACGGCTGAGGAGTTGGTAACGCAATCGGATGCAGCCAAACTTGGCTCCATACAACAAAAGATGGTCGTCCGCTTCGACCAACAGGCGTTCGAAGAGATGCTCTCTGAAGGCAGCGCTGGTCCGATCCAGAAGTGCACTCGCACCACGAAGGCTCGCAAAGAGTGGAGGCCAAAGTCATTTGCTCCTCCTCAGGTCTTCGATGGGATACCCTCTGTTGCTCAAGACAGCGAGAAGGACTCTCCTGCGGCCCCACTTCAGACCGTAGACAACTCTGCTGTCCCCAAGTCCGATAGAAGAAAACATTATGATGCTGGACTTGCAGGGGCAAAGAGGAACCCTACGCGATCCGAACCGCAGAAGGGTATTAGCCGCAGGGAGAAAGCCCATGCGGCTATATCCGCTAACCGCATGAAGAAAATTCACGCGGCCACATCTGTCAGCCGCATAACTTATTCGGCTACAGTTGCCAACCACATGGATGAGACTCATGCGGCTATTAGAGTCAACCGTTTGCAGAAAACCCATACGGCCACAGATGCCAACCGCATGCGGCCAGCCTGCACGGTCGTGACTCCTAGCCGCATAAGAACTCAGCCGACGACAGAAGACAACCGCATGCAGACAGCCTGCACGGTTTCTAATCCCAGCTGCATAGCATCCGCTCCATGCTTCTCTCGATCAGTTTTCGACCGTCTCTCGTACGGTCCGAACCCTGATGACTCTCAAGACTCTGTGGTATCCAACTTGGATTCTTCTTATTACGCACCCACAGGTGCTAAGAAGAAGAAGTCCAGGACGGCGCGGGCTCATCAAGCCCAGGCAGCTGCCCCAGCCTCTGACTATCGGGGCGTCCTGCTGATTATCACGCGGGCCCCTGATGGGAAGTTGTATAGAACCGCTCAAGTCCAGTCCCCAGTGGCAAACAGACGAAGTGGTTCCTCTGACCTGCGTGAGGCTGTCCTCCACAAACGCAAGGAAAGAGAAGGGACCTCGGCGTGCAAAGAACCCTCACATGGACGTCACTGCACCCGGGTCATCGTCAACTGCTGTTGCAACAACACGGCAGTAACGGAAGATCGGCCGTCCGTCTTCCAAAGGTTACAGCATCCAAGCTCGGAGGACGAAGCACCTCCCATTGCCTCCTGCAATTCAGCGCAGAAAGTCCCCGCCGAGGGGAAAGGGAAGAAGACAAGTATCCCCAGTCCAAAAATATCAACCACTACAACTAAGAAACTGTCGTCTAAACGGTTGTCCTCTACTGGTGTATTCCAACACACCCGTTCAAAGACGAAGTTTACCTTCTCCACATCGCTGGGGGTTGACGGAACTGGGGGTAGCATTCCTCCGAACATCCACAACAATCCGATGTTCCAAGGAACCGAGTTCGCACAAACAACTCTTCCATCAGGAGCAACGGACGCTGATGCCCCTGAGGACATCCGTAATTCTCAAGACAAGGCAAGCTCTGAAGCCGGGGATACCATCCCCTCCGAGTCCGAGCCCGAAGAGAACATCCCCACCTATCCCGATGACTTCTCGGTGCATGGGTACGACTCAGAGGGCACATCCTCCACCGTCCCTTCTATCACTCCTCACATAAGGACGGTATTCATGACGGACAGCGATCAAGGTGGTTCCAGTGATCGCCAGCGCATCGACAGTCTCGAAGCCATATTACTTGCTTTGGTCAAGTCTGTAGACGAGATTAAAGCGGCCCTGCCCACTCTACAAGGAGGAGCGCCTGGTCAAACAAATACGGGCCCCACGATCAATGTAGATTCGAACTCAGCGGCACCAAACCAGGGCAATAATCCTCCCAAAATAACAGCCCCCGCCGCGACAGATGAGACCCGAGAAGTAAGAAGAGAGGTCCAGAAGCTCCGTGCCATGTTTTATGCCCTAAAAAACGCTCAAGATCTCAGAATACGGCAACCATATCCTGCTGAGTGGAGGGATGTTCCATTCCCCCCAAGATATAAGCCGTTCAACATCAACCCGTATGATGGCAAGACTTCAGCAAGTCGGTACATCACTTACTTCGAGGTCACCACCGACCATCTGCCCTATGAGGATGCGATCCTCATACGGTTATTCATTGGAGCATTGGAAGGAGTCGCCTTTGATTGGTACCGCAATCTACCGGACAACTGCATCCATTCCTTCGTCGGCTTCAAGCGCATGTTCTTGGAACGGTTCTATGAAGTAGGACAAGACATCACTATGTCCACTCTCATGGACGTCGTCCAAGGGGAGAAGGAACTAACAAGGAACTACATCGAGCGGTTCCGCCAGACCGCCATGAAGCTGCCTTCCGGAAATCCGGATTCTTCTTTGATTGAAATCTGCCAAAAGAGGCTGCTTCCAACGATCAGTCTCTGGATGGGCGAGAGTCAATTCAAAGATTGGAAGGCATTCATCATCAGCGCCACAAGCGCTGAAGAACGATTGAAGAAGGCCCGCCAACTGGGGTTGCACATCTCAGAAGGAGAGAATAAGGGCAAGCGTCCCAGCACCACCACCGACAATGGGGGTAGCCCCTCCAACAATCGGAACAACAGAGGCAAACAGGCTATGGTGGCTGACACGGCCCAGAAGCCCGAGCCACAGCCAGCAGACAAGCAATGGCCTCAAATCACTTACTCTTTCGAAGACGGCCACGTCAAGCCTATCTTAGACATGCTCATACAAGGAGGAAGAATTCAGCTTCCACCACCAAGACGGAAACCTCGGCCGGCTGATCTGGAGAACCCAAAGTTCTGCCATTACCACCGCTATGTACACCACGCTACACATGATTGCTACCAATTGAAACGGTACATCCAAAGCCTCATCGATTCGAACGCTCTGGCTATCGACTTCGAAGAGGTAACTGTAGCAGCTAATATGGTGTCCGTACAATTCGACAACTTCCCTCCAACAGAGACTCAAGACGGGGTAATCCCCATCCCTCTCGCGACAATGGAGATTACCAATCTTCCTCTACCCCGAGAACAAGCTACTGGTCTAGTACCTCTCACCACCTCACGAGGAGAGGTTATGTGGGTCCATCCGAACTTAGTGTCAGAAGTGACTCGGCCTACACCATCTCCCGCCAACAAAAAGAGTAGAAAAATCAAGACCTGCCACACAATTTCAGCAGACAACGAGGAAGCTACAGCCGTCGTCACACGGTCTGGAGCGCAATCTCAACCTGTGGTTGACAATCCACCTGAAAATCATCAACCCACTGCAGCAGATGCTCTGGGACCCGGCTCAGCCTTCGACGACCGATAAGCCTAGACCGAAGGAGACTCGCTTCGACAAATCTCTCCGAAAGGACGCAGCCCAAGGGCTAGAGAGGCCCTACAACTTTGACATCTTAGCACAATTGGCTAACACTCCAGCCAAATTGTCATTATACGAACTCCTGAGGCTCTCCAAGGACGTTTGTATTGTATTGAGCGAAGCACTCCAAAATGCCGATGCCTATCTCGCTCAATCTAACCTCACTGGGGAGGACTCACCCATGGATCTCCAAGATAGTGCCTGCACGGGAGCAATGCCCAACATCGTCTTTACTCCGCAGGACATGCTCATCAAAACCAACCTACATGATCGCCCGCTATACTACACGGGATACATCGGCGACGTGAAGGTGGATCGGATGCACATTGATCCTGGCTCTTCCATAAGCATCATCCCGAAGGGCCTGCTAGCATCCCAATGCATCGCCTAACACCTACAAGTACCGCCATCAGCGGTTTCAATTCGGACAGGAGCTACCCTATTGGGAAGATTCGTCTGAAGTGTCAAATTGGCGACCTCCAATCCGAAGTCACATGCTACGTCATAGATGCAGACACTTCTTACAACATCCTCTTGGGGCGCCCATGGATACACGATTATATGATCGTGCCTTCCACGCTACACCAGTACTTCAAATATGTCGACAAATATGACTTCGTGAAGACAGAGTTTGCTGATATCGATCCCTTCAAAGGGGTCGAATCTTACTACTCGGACTCCTGTTTATACGAAAAGTCGAAGAGGCACCTTGAGGAAGGAGACGCACAAGCTCATACCGAGACAGCCACAGGATCGGAAGGACCCCTGACGATCCACCTCCAAGCTCACAAACCGGGCAAGTCTGCACCCCTCACCGCCACTCTGCGAAAGGACGCGATCAGCCTCTCAGCGCAAGAGGAGCAGATGATAATCCGGCTGCCAAGGTCCGGCCAAGTGTCGAGACCCACAATGGAGCCACTAACAATCAGGTTACCAAGAGTCAGCCAGCCACAACCAGCGAAGCTCAACCCCTCGGACAGGCCCATGACGATACGCCTTCCCAGGAAGGGTCATCACCCCGATGCAAGGTCTGGTACTTCCAGCAAACCAGCCACTCCTCGATCCACATCAAGTGCCAAACTGGGGGTTGCTAGTCTGCCAACAAACCACTGACGATCAAGCTTCCTAGGTCGTCCTCTCAGTCTTCGTTTACACAGGGGGTAGCCGAGGAGGAACCGGAGCTAGCCAAATATGTGGCTGCCCACACTAATGTCCCCTCCGCTGATGATGTAATCCCCCTAGAAAAGATACCTTACTTCATCAATAAAGGGTTATCTTTGAACTACACCGAGCTCAATAAGCTATGTACGATGTATGCTATGGAACACGGTATAGGCGCTCACCTACACACACAGGTGACAAATGTGTACACCATAATCCAGCTTACTCCAGTAGAAGACGCTTACCGAATACACAAGGAAGGAAATCATCCAGTTATCTTCGGCCGGACGAACAACCCTCATCCCCGTACCATAGAAGAAATCGACCTCGGGTCAGATGCCGGGAGACTACCTTTATATCTCTACAGCCCCCAATCCAAATATCTCATGCAGAAACAGGGGTATGATCTGGAGACTACGCCAGGATTGAACTATAGCACTGGACGACGATTACCTTTGAAGCCGCCAGCCCCGGCGGGAAAACCTTGGAACTACTATAACAAAACTCGATGCGGATTGGGGTATGTAACACCTACTACGACTCCAGAAAGTTCGGACGAGGAATGCGACTGGCAGTCACATTCAACCGGATCACCAACTTCTGACTCAGATACCAGCATCGGGGATGTATTCAGACAAGTCATGTCGGTCAACATGGCGTTCGCCGACGCATACGAAGAAGACGAAGACATTCCTGAAATTCTAGAGCTGGAACCTTGGGCCCAACAATTAGACACCCAATGGGAAAAGCGGTTCGAGCTGAGAGAACCTCCTACCGAAGATGAGGTCATACAAGTGGATCTCGGCAGCGAATCTTCTCCAAAACCGATCTTCATCAGTGAAAGCCTAACCGACAAAGAACGGGAGTCGCTGTTAGAACTTATCAAAAAAAATATCGATGTGTTCGCCTGGAGCTATGAAGACATGCCAGGGTTAAATCCTGACATCGCTCTTCATAAACTCAATATTAGGCCAGATGCGAAGCCAGTCAAACAACAACAACGACGCTTCCGCCCAGGCATCATGGACGCGATCGAAGCTGAAGTCAACAAACTAATAGCCGGCGACTTCATTCGTGAGGAGCAACATCTCGATTGGGTCGCCAATATAGTACCCGTTCTCAAGAAGAACGGGAAGATCCGAATCTGCATCGACTTCCGTAACCTGAACGAGGCATGTCCCAAAGATGAATTCCCCCTTCCTATCACAGACATCATGATCGACAATACCTGCAGCTTTGAATGCATGTCATTCATGGATGGCTTCTCGAGATACAACCAAATCAAAATGTCTCCTGACGACGAAAAGCATACATCATTTCGAACACCGATTGGCACGTACTGTTACACACTCATGCCCTTCGGTTTAAAGAATGCTGGCGCCACATATCAAAGAGCTATGAGCATCATCTTCAGAGACCATTTACGCAAGACGGTGGAGTGCTATGTTGATGATATAGCCGTCAAGAGCCGTAGCAAAGGAGACCATCTGCAGGATCTAAGGACGGTATTCGACCTAATGCGGACACACAATTTGAAGATGAACCCTACGAAGTCCTTCCTGGGCGTATCCAGCGGGAAGTTCTTAGGCTTCATCATCACTGCAAAGGGTATCCATGTAGACCCCGAGAAGACAAAAGCAATCATGGAGATGGGTCCCCCGAGAAATCTCTGCGAACTCAGAGGCCTTCAGGGAAGGCTAGCTTACATCAGGAGGTTCATTTTCAACCTCTCCGGGCGATGCCGACCATTCACGCACCTCATGAAGAAAGGAGTCTCATTCGTATGGGACGAAGAATGCCAGCGTACTTTCGACAGCATCAAAGAATATTTGTCAAATCCTCCGGTCTTGGTGGCCCCAGTCCCTGGAAAACTATTTCTGCTCTACGTACGAGCAATGGAACACTCCCTCGGTGCTCTGCTGGCACAGAATAACGATGCAGGCCATGAACAGGCCATATATTACCTCAGCCGAATGATGATTGGGCCAGAGCATCGATACACCGCTGTGGAGAAGGAATGCCTCGCCCTGGTATTCGCCATTCAGAAAACGCGACACTATGTCGCCGGACAAACGATACATGTGATCTCACGAGTCAACCCTTTAAGGGTCCTCATGACTAAACCAGGGGCACTCAGCTCTCGACTCGCTACATGGGCAATATTGCTGTCCCCTTATCATATGATCTTCGCCCCCCAAAAGGCAGTCAAAGGTTAAGTCCTGGCAGATTTTTTGGCAGCCCATCCAGGCTCGGAGTCCTCCAGGATATACGAAGAGATCCCAGATGAGGTCGCCGACTCGCACACAACCTCTCGCGAAAATATATGGCGAATGTTCTTCGACGGCGCTTCAAGGACCAGACCTAAAGGCAATATAGTCGTCGGAGTCGGGGTAGTGCTAATCTCTCCTTCCGGATTGGTGATTAACTACGCTTATTCCCTCACCGAACCTTGTTCTAACAATGTGGTCGAGTACAACGCTCTGGTCATTGGCCTCCAACTTGCAAGAGAGCTGGGGGTAGAATACCTTGAAGCATATGACGATTCCCAGCTAATCGTCAATCAGATCCGGGGCTCATACGAAGTCCGCCACGAAGACATGATCCCTTATCATCAAATAGCGATCAATATCATCTCGGCATTTGAGGGATTTTTTATCGAGCACGTCCCCAGACTCCGAAATATTGAAGCCGATGCCCTAGCTGGTCTCGCCGCTTCCCTAGCAGTTCCGAATTATGATCGACAATCAGTGGAAGTGATAGGCCATGAACTGGTCTGCCCCAAGAACAATGTGCTATTCGTCGTAAGTTATTCTGCACATACGATCGAGGACGCCCTAGATTGGAGACAACCATTCATCGACTTCGTCGTCTACGACATCCTGCCTGAAAAACCCAAACGAAGCCACTTCCATCATGAGGCGTTCTCTCAGATTCTTCTACGATACAGAGACGAAAATGCTGTATCGCCGCTCCTACGACGGATTGCTGCTTCGGTGTCTATCAAACGCAGAAGCCAAAGAAGCCGTACGAGAAGCCCATGACGGTGTCTGCGGGGCCCACCAGCCTGGCCCGAAACTGCAAGACCGCCTTCGCCGAATGGGCTACTATTGGCCCACAATGGTGGCAGACGCGATTGATTATGCTAGAAAGTGCAAAGCTTGCCAAGTCTACGCGGATTTCATCCACCAACCATCCAAATTTTTATATCCGACAGTGGCGTCCTGGCCATTCGAAGCATGGGGAATGGATATCATTGGTCCAATCACCCCACCTTCCTCTCGAGGACATCGCTTCATACTTGCGATCACTGATTACTTCTCCAAGTGGACGGAAGCTGTCCCACTCGCAGAAGTTAAAACTTCAAACGTGATCAGCTTCCTTAAACACCACGTCATCTACCGCTTTGGACTGCCCCGAAGGATCATCCACTATAATGGTCCGCAGTTTGCAAGCCACGCATTCTATCGGTTTTGCGATAAGCACCGTATTCAGAATATCGCCTCGACGCCGTACAACCCAACAGCAAATGGGTTAGCAGAGGCGTTCAATAAAACAATCATCAAACTGCTCAAGAAGTTCGTCTCCTCCAATAAGCGCGATTGGAACAAGAAGCTCGGCGAGTGCTTATGGGCTTATCGCACCACGGTCCGAACAGCCACCGGAAATACACCATTCTCTCTGGTATACGGGAGTGAGGCAGTCCTCCCCTTGGAGACACAAATCCCCTCACTACGTGTCGCCCTCACACATGAATTGACAACCAATGATAACTACCGACGTCGACTGCAAGAGTTAGAGGCTTTAGATGAAAAGCGTCTCCTAGCTCAGCAAAGGATCGAGCTATACCAAGCTCGCATCTCAGGAACATTCAACAAGAAAGTCAAAATCAGAACATTCCAAGTAGGCGATCTCGTCTTGGCAGTCCGGAGGCCAATGGCCATGACTCACAAGACCGCCGACAAATTCCAGCCAAAGTGGGAGGGCCCATTTATCATTGAGACGATGTTCTCCAACGGTGCTTACCGCCTCGCAAAGCAAAACGGAGACTTGCTCATGCTACCCGTCAACGGCAAGTTCCTGAAGAAATATTATGTCTAAACAATATTCGTTACAGGGTCTTCGAGTCATGTGCCTGCTGGTACCACTGAACTCACACCTTCAGCATCTCAAGATTATCGAGTCATGTACCGGCTGGTACCACTGAACTCATACCCACGATATTTCAAGATTATCAAGTCATGTACCTGCTGGTGCCTCTGAACTCACCCCTACATCTCCTTCAGATTATCGAGTTATGTACCCGCTGGTGCTGCTGGACTCCCACTTTCCCAATATGTTAAATTACCGAGTTATGTACCCGCTGGGGCCTCTGAACTCACATTCCGGTCACTCTTTCAGATAGTAAGTTACGTATGATTATACCTCTGAACTTTCTTCCCGGAAGAGATCCTCCCTCATGATCCAATACCCGCACTCCCAGTGCACAAAAAGGGTAATCGATCCACAAATTTCTGAAAACGGACACGTCCTCATTACCTCTGAGTCGTTTTCACTCCCACCAAAAACAAACCGCCCCTCGCATAGGACTTCCACGTTCTCCTACCTCTGAGTCGTCCTGTGTACCCCCTCTTCATTGAGCCCACTCCTGCCATGTCATCATTACCTCTGAGTGGGAAGGCTCCGTCGAAGAAACCTCCATGCTTGCCATGTCCACATTACCTCTGAGCAAGTATGTCGGTCTACTTTTTTTGACCTATTATCTGTACCCACAACCGGAGTACGACAATGATAATAGGTCCACAAATGTCCGCCGTTGACCACAAATATCTTCCGTGAAACCTCTCCTGCCATGTCTTCATTACCTCTGAGCAGGAAGATTCCACGGTATAACCCTCATGTTTGCCATGTCCTTATAACCTCTGAGCAAACATGTTGGTTTTCCTTTCACCCTATTATCCGTATCCCAAACCAGGGTATGCCAAGGATAATAGGTCCACAAATATTCTGGTGCTAAGCTTCTTAGCACAAATTCACTATCCTATCATGCCCCGGGAGCCCAGCTGCTCTACGGCATTCCTTCTCTTCTAAAGCACCGAGAACATCCATGACCACTTTGCCACGGCTGTTCCGGACATCCTATCTAAACTGTTATCTGTACCTAAAACTAACGTACGCCTAGGATAACAGGTCCACAAATAAATCTCCCAGCAAGTCCAAATTCTACAAACACCGCAAGTGCAAGAAAGAAAAGATGAGTCGAAACATGCTCATTTATTCAAAAATCAAAGGGCCACATCAGCGGGGATCACACCCCTTACAAAAAATTAAAAGAAAAAAAAAAAAAGAGGAAGAAGAAGACAGAGGGCGGATCACTGCTCGGGAGCGCATAACACCGTGAGACGGTCCTTTATCAAGGCAACCGACCGCTCAAGCCTCAGTTTGGCTCGGCGCTCCACCTCCTGGTTCAGCACCGCCGTATCCTCCAGATGAGCATGGGCCCGCCAGTTGTCCTCAAACTTCTTGAAGGCCCGCTCTAGGTTGACAGAAGATCGGGAAATCCTCTCGGCCTCCCGAGCAATCAACTCCTGTTCTGCATGAGCAGTCTCCCGCTCTGACTCTAAGAAGGCCAACTCCTTCTGGAGTGCGAGAATCCGCTCCTTCATGTCGGCTACTCCACGAGAGGCAGATTCCTCCCGGGCTCTACAAGCCTGACTCCGACGACCCAGTCGGTCATGGGAGACGGAGAACTTGTCAAGGTCCCCCTGCACAGCCGGCCCGGCAGTTTCTCGAGCGAGCTTGATCCTGTCCCTAGCAGCAACTAGGAAGCCCCGCTCCCGTTCAATCGCAGCGGGCAAGCCAGCCTGCCGTACTGCCAGCAGTTGGGTCACAAGCTGGTCAGCCTCTGTCAATTTAGGCTCCAGGAGCGCGGCTAACCCCGCCCCGCCAGGAAGACCCTTCAGAGTGTCGATTTGGCCCCGAGCTCCCCGCAGTGATAGACAAAAAGGGATCCCCCGCTCCACGGCAGCATTTACGCCCCTCCCCAAGTGACGATAGAAGCTGTCAACCACATCCTGCATCACCTCGTTCAGAGCCTCCGAGGAAGCCGGTGTCAACGGCAGTGTGGCTGGCAGCGCGAAAGAAGACGCGACAGAATCTGCCACTTCTGCCATAAGAGAAACCAACTCTGCACAGAAGGACGCTTGACCATCGGCCAATTTCTCTTCAGCGGCCCGCAGAATTTGGATGCTCGGCAGGGTAGAGAAATCGATCTCCGGAGCCGTACAAGCATCCGAAGACGAGGCCGGGGCCAGCACCAAATCCATCCCCATCTGCCCAGAGCTGGCAGGATGTCCCTCGACATACGATGAAGAAGGAGGAGAAATGCTCCTTTCGCCCAGATCACGGTAGACCGGGCCTTCCCCAAGAATATCCGCGGCTGGAGATAAAGGGTCGGGACCTGCAGGGCCAAGGCAACCATGAATCGACTTGACCCGGAGGATATGTTGATAGAGCAAATAAGCCCCTCGGTGGTCATTATGTGGCTCAGCTTACCAGTGGAAGAGTGCGGAGGCTGGGGTTCGCCTGCAACCATCACAACCTCTTCACCAACAGCCTCCGAGTCAGGAATAATAGACTCATCCGCCCTTGCATCCTTAGGAGGAGATACACCGAGAACGGCATCGTCTTGCTGAGGTTCAGGAATCTCGAAAACGGGCCCATGGAAACTTTCGTCGCCCCGGGCTGGGGCCTCAGCAGCTTGGGAGTCCTCAGCCGCCACTGAGAGAGCCCCCGCAGAAAGAACCGCGGCACACATGTCACTAATCAAAGCAGCAAGGGCCGAATCAACTACTGGGGCAGTAGATGGTTCAGAAGGGCCTGGTTCGTCAGACGCCTACAAAAAAAAATGATCAAGTCATATCCCCGAGAGGAAGGAAAACTACAACAAAGATATAACTCTGACTTAGACTTACCTTCGAAACATCGTCTGCACCTTCACCCTTCTCGGTGATAAGTAATCCATGAAACCTAACAGCGGCTCTCTTCACGGAAAAGGTCGCTCTACCGTCAGAAGACTCGTGTCTGACCCGTTTACGCGAAGGACCAGACACGGCTGAAGGTTGTTCTTCTCTCACTACTCCCTCTCGCGTAGTAAGCAACAAATCCTCCGCCGGCTCATCGGGAGTGGAAAGCGGTTGATTCGCTACTGCTTCACCCCCACCAGAGAGGGAGCCTTCGCTATCATTATCATCCTCATCCTCAGCCGACTCGGAGGGTTCTGATTCAGGGAGAGGGATCTGGAGCGCCAATTACTTTCTAGCCTTAGCCCCTTTGGGCTTCTCCTCTAAGCCAGTACCCACGATGAAACTGGTACTCGGATCAAAGTTAACAGGAGGCTTGTTCGCCATAACGTGATACAAAGTCGCCACGTACAGAATTTCCTTCGGCGCCTTGGCGTCGGGAACCGAGAAGCTGGCCCGAGTATGATAGGCGTCATAATAATTTCACGCTCGGACGCCGTCAAGAACGCTGCCTTCAAAACCCAAACAAGGGTTGGGACAATCAAGGAACAACTGGCTATAACCAAACTGGCAGGAAAACCTGCTAGGCAGGTAAGGTTCCAAGTACACGTTATCTCGGTTGCGATAAACTAGATGTACGGGGCGGATATTGCGCAACCAAGCAAGCATATCCGGAGACAGAAAATGGGAAGGTCCAGTACCATCAAGGTGTACTTTCCTCACTTCCTCATCAGAAAAAGGAGGAACAGACACAAAGAGTTCACACCCATCCACTCTCGCCAGCACCCTCCGACAAGCTGGCATAGTGTTGTATTCCCAAGACCGGTGATGGCATTTGAAGAGGAAGGCATCTTCAGCTGTAGCATCTCTCGCTACCTCAGGTCCCAGTAAAGACTTGTAGTGCATCGCCAACCACCCCATCAAGTAGTGGAAAGGCAGTTCTACGCGCTCAAAATCCAAAGTCTTCTTGCGAGCAATAACCTTGGACGAGAATGTTCGCAGACCATGGTGTATGCTGTACACCATAACAGGAAGGAGGGCCAGCCTAACTCCGAATACTAGTTTAACGGCAGGGAGGATGAAGTGCCGACCAATCCTCTCGATAGAACCCGCTCCTCCTGAGACTACACAGTTTCGTAGCCATATCATCAAGAATCCAGCCAGAAGCGCCTTCTCCGACATCTGTATGGCCCCGTAGTGAAAATAACTTAGAGAGTCAGCTTGACTCCCGAATATATCACTCTTGGATCGCAACTTCTTGACACTTGACATCAGATCCCTTACCTCCGCATGCGTTCGAGGGGCTCGGGGAGTAACTCCGCCAGAAGGATCAACTCTAAAAAGATAATTAATCTAGGATGTGGTATGGGCAGCGGTCCCCTCGGAGCTATCTGTCGTTTTTATAGCCAGCTGATGACAAGCGCTATGGTGGCACAACAACTCCCGATACACCGCAACAGAACCCGGGAGTTGCCTGTCCAAGGCCTCGAACTCCTCATTCGATGGGGTATACACCTCGAAAGGCTCATTCCCCCATGGAAGTTTAGAGACCGTATACATCTTGTGAAGAGCAAGCCCCAGCTCCCCTACTGGTGCAAAGAACATCCCCGTTCGCCGGCTATACATCTCCAATAGCGCTACGAACAGTAGTTTATTAATAGGAAGTCCGTGACAAGTGCCCCGAATGGCATGGTAAAGCCCCACTTCCCGCAAGAATGTTCCATAGGTCTGCAAAATCCAAGTAGTCAACTGGGCCCACGAAGAGGTGGGGTTTATCTAGCTCGACAGTGCCAGCCTACCAACGGGATAAGACTTCTTGCGAACAAGCCGATTCAGGAAAGTATCGGCTTGAGCGAAAGAGAAATTGGGACCGCATACATTCATGAAAGAGCCTGGGGCCAAACCCATCATATACCGGGGGACGGGATCCTTCCCTGCGTACGCCGACCGCATGTTCGAATTATAATGGATATTGTCCATCAGCATCCCTGACTGAGTAGGAGTCAAATTACACACCATCTTCCTGTCCAATAACACCATGTTAAACCACGGCAGAGGATAATGACGCTCCATGAGAGGAATATGGATTGCCACCCCATCCAAAGAAAAGTCCCAATTCTCGCAAATCTCTAAAACTCGGGGATTCTTGATGATCAAAGCGTCTCCAAAAAGGAACAAAGGTTTCAGGTATTTTCCATCCAGCTGCCCAGCATTCATCATGGAACGGAGGTAATGGAGGGTCTGATTCTCAATGGCCTTCAACCTCTCCGAAGGCTCATCAATAGGGAGTTGATTCGATACATGCTTAATTAAGTCGTTAAGGCGCACGCCCAGGGCGAATTGATTTGAACCCACTATAAGTTCCCCCGCAGGGTTCACGGGCAGATTCACTGAAGAAAGGCAAAAGAAACAGGGTCAAAATGATAGCTGAAACACAAAAATACATGATGATTAGGCGGCTCAGCATAGCCTCCTGCGGATCGATTTATATAGATCAATTCAAATAAGCTCACGCGGCTCCGTTCGAAAGAACCCATGCAGTCCAGTACGAATAAACTCATGCGGTCCCGTTCGAAGGGAACCCATGCGGCTCAGTACGAAGGAACTTATGCGGTTCGAAAGGAGTATACTTGGCTCAAAAAAGTTTATGCGGTCCTGCAAGGATGAGCTTATGCGGTCTAGCGAGGATGAGCTTATGCGGCCTTGATAAAGAAGTAGTTACGCAACCACTTTCATGCGGCTCAAACCTGGGTCATACCCAATGCGGCCCAGGCATGAGTCGGGCACACAGCATGCTTTGGAATATAGGCTCGCGCATAAAATATACGGCATAGCCATGGCAGTTCATATTGAGGAACCCTTACCAGCAATAGGCGGGTGGACGTCGGGGTGAAAAGCGGGCACGCCAGTCGACGGAGGAGCCGCCATGTTCGCCGCCGAAGTCGATGAAGACGCGACTTTCTTGCCCTTCGCTGCCACAGAAGAGGAGGCGGCCTTCTTGCCCGTAGCAGCAGCAGCCTTCTTGGGAGCCATTGTCGATCGTTAAAGAAAGGAGATGAAAAGCAAAGACGGCAACAGAGAATTCGAGCAAAGAGAGGAGGTAAAAAAATCCCCAAGAGATTGAAAGCCTCTTATTTATAGGCAAAAGAGATCCACGAAACGAACAGACGTCTCGGAGTACGCCTCGGATTACGCACTGCTTCAAAAGATAAAGGCAAAAACGCTTCGGTTAAGGCAAAACCGACTCTTGGGATCCTTCCCCAAAAGACTGCGTGAAATCAAAACGAATCAAAAGCATTTAATGAAGATTTGCACACGTGGTCAGGACACGTGGCAAAGAGCCTATGCGAACAGCTGAATCTATGCGGCTGGGACACTTATGCGGCATGAACGGGACCATGCTTCTTATTCAAAGTGTTTCAATTTTTGCAAATTGAAAACATTGAAGGGGGTCCTGTAGAAGCATGGAAAATATCAGAATAATGGTCCATGCGGCTCCGGATATGAAGCCCATGCGGCTCCTATAGGAGCTGTCTTATATGGTTCAAAGGAAGACTCTCAGTCTCATGCGGCTCGAGAGTGCATGCGGTTCAGCAGGAATATGCGGCTCGATCGATGCCACGTGTCCCCTTGTGATCCTTCCCTACAGCTGGCCATTTGATTAGTGGCCTCATTTAATGCTCTGGCACGACTCGACGACTGTGACGGCTCTGACATAAAGTGTCATAATGGCTCTGCCATAATGACAGACTTTTTGGGAAAAGAAGAAGATCTCTAAGGTCCAACTATGGGGGTCCGTGGATCAACTACTCGGATGCCTCGGAAGAGAGGAAGGCATTCTGGTTTACCCACTTCAAGGTAACTAAAGATAGTTAATTTAGTATGATTAATATTGTAGCCTCCCTTCCCGGGATTTTTAAAATTTTTATTTATTTTAATTAAAATGGTGATGTTTAGAATTTTTATAAATAATTATTTTAATTAATTATTACGGTAGATGATTTTAGCCATGGTTAAGATTTGGAGTACAAGATGACTAAAAATTATGGCACGGGTAGTACAGTGGCATGCTTTGACTAGTGTATTAGCCCTGGTAGAGAAGGCCGAGGCATAGTGATGTCCTAACTAGGAAAACCAGGCCAAGTTGCGACGTAACCATTATCGTAGATTATTTATTTATTAATTATAATATTTAGTTTTAGGGAATTCGGTTGTACCAAACTAGTGCAAATTGGACCCAAACCAAGCCCAAGCCGATGTAGACATACTTTTAGGTATGTACAAATATTTTCTAGCTTTTCGGGTAGACTTAACAATAATTACTAAATATTTGGTTATTTATACAAAATGGGTTTATTATTATTATTATTATTTATTGAGATTGTTATCTAATATTATTATTGTATTGGTTATATTATTTATTGTCTAATAAATATAATGTATATGTGTATATATATGTATGCATATATAGATGAAAATATATATAGATATATATATAGAGAATATATATATATAGAGAATATATATATAGAGAGAATATATATATAGAGAATATATATATATTATACGTGTATATGTATGCGTGTCTGTGTATGTAGACGTATATATATAGAAATATATATATAGTGATAAATATGGTGAATACGTGTATATATATATATATATGAATATAATATATAAATGTGTATATATATATGTATTTATGTGAATAAGCTTTTACATATATATATATATATATATATATATATATATATATATATATATATATATATATATATATATATATATATATATATATATATATATAAGTATTATGTGTATTCATGTATTTATATATATAAATATATATTATATATTCATGTATTTATATATAAATATATATTATATATATTTATGTATATGTGTATATATATATATATATATATATATATATATATATATATATCTATATATATATATATATATATATATAAGACAGTAGCAAATAGCAAACCCAGCCCGTTAACTCCCAGCCCGTTAACTCCTCTACAGGCCAGCCCGGCCCAAACCATTGGTTCTCCCCAGCCTCAGCCCTGGGATTTAACCCGAGCGGCAGAGCAATCAAACCCTCCCTCTGTTGGAAACTCAATGTATATATACGATCGGATATATATCGTAGAGAGAGAGAATAAGAATTGCAGTAGCGGCCCACCCCCATGGCATGAACCCCGAGCCCAGGCCCGCAGTCCCCACGTTAAACCTTTGTAGCTAGAATTGTTCCCACTGTAGCAATTGCTACAGGCCGAACCGAATACAAACCGACCCCCTCTATATAAACCCGAGAGCAACCGAGCCCCCCCCGATAATATGTAAACAGAGAGCGCGAGAGAAGATGGTATTCTCCTAAACCCTAACCTGTACCAGAGCCACGCCACCCCAGCCCGGACCTGCACGTACGCCCCGGCCACCGCAGCGCCGCCGCGCACGGCCAGAGCGGCAGGAGATGTCGCGCGCGCGTGCGTGCGCGAGTAGGAGCAGCAGCAGCATATGCGCAGGTACGATTTTGTCGTTTAAATTCTTCGCGTACAATCGAGGATTTTCGATTTCGTAAAATTGTATGGACAGCCAACATAACCCCCTAGGAACCCATCTAGTTGGTTGTTTCGAAATCAATCCAGATTCGAAAAGAATCGGGGTCGAAATCGACAAAAAATCTGTCCCGAAACAGGATAAAAAGCAGTCCAAGAACCCCTGTTCGACGATCGATTCTGATCGATCCAGTCCCATATAGAAAAACCATTTGAAGAGACTTTTAGACAACATGTAGGGCTTTGAATTCCTTTTTGCGGAATTTGAATTCATCGACTGAGCGTCGAGAAATCGAATCCCAAAGTTTTCCAAAAACCTGTTTTGAAAACTAGAAAATTGTTCCACACGACGTGCGTCACGCCAATCGGGACGACGTGGTCGCGAACCGAAAGCATCGAAAGCTGCGTAACGGTTTCGTGGTCGTGTGGGCTTTGACGAAATTCAAATTGGTCGCATGTGCGCGACGAATTTGATGCGTATCCGTCGAAATTCCCCCATATCGTACACGTTGTAAATTCTCTAATTACTTTGTGCACGTTTTTCAGATCGAGACGAAACTTGCGCCAACAGAACCGTATCATTTTTCTGGTCCTGTATGCCAAGTTTGGTCCAAATCTGAGACAGTTGAATCGAACGTCGTTTTACGGGCCCCACGGTCCCACTCGACGGACAATTTTGTGCACGGTCCGCTGGAATCCAACTTTGGACATACGGTTGGACTCGTATCAGAAAACTGGATCTGTAGACATGTAGTTTGATGACTTTAGAGACCGTTGGCTTTGGCACGCTTTTCGGTGCAAAGCGGGTCCAACGACGGACATCGTTTTCGCCCGAAATTACCGTTTTGCCTCTGTGTCCAAAATTGGACTTAAGGACAGGCAATCCTAGCTGATTTGACCCTTCTGGACACGTTGGTGATATTTGTTTTATCATCCGACAACGTTTGTAGATATTTTCTCTAGGTGTCACCATTAGTTAGCCAATTCCTATTTTTCCGTAATTCGGAATTAGTACAACCTCATAGTTTAATACTTAGAGACTAGAGTTGATCCCCTTTTGACCAGGTTGACTATATTAACCTAAAGTCAACTATAGGTCAACCATTGACTTAGTTTGACCCGGATTAAACTAGAACTTGACTAGTTGACTTTAGTTTGACTCTAATTTGACTGTAGTTGACCTAGTGGACTTGTTGATTAGACTTGGACCTAGAAGGACCTAGAACTATCTAGAATGCACTGTAGATTACTTTTATTTTATGTTAGACTCTTTTGTGACTTGTGATTGCTCTAAATAGGACACTGTGACTCCAGTTGGACATCTACATTTATCAGCGGCTTGGATTACCAGGCGAGTACATTCTCTGATCTTTTCATGCTTCTTTGGATATGTACTCTTCTTATAGACTAGTATTCTTGATGCTGATACGACGTTCACACGAATCGGTACCCTATGGATCTTTTCATGCGATGTTATCCCCTCGGATACATCGAGTATGTCATGTTTCATGTACTTTATCATGTTCATCATGTACTCCATGTATTCACTTTTATCCATGTGCACTCATGTGTTATTCATGTACACTCATGACCATATGAGCCCCATGTATACAGTAGTTGTTATCCATGTGCAATAACATAACATGCTTCGATCCTTGTGTATTGGTTGGGGGCAGGGAGAGTGTAGTTGGTTATGTGATCATTATCCCCAGTAGTTATCCATGTGCATTCCATAGTTGTATCCATGTGCAACCCAAGCTGTTTACATAACCAATTCATGCTCTGTTTCACGTAGAAGGTTATATTCTTTATTTATCATATTTATATCTCAGTTATATCTTCTCTCCTGTTGATTTCTCTTTACAGCGTTTCGTGTATAATTTTCTATAGCTTGCTTTATATGTCCATTCCTGATATGAACTGTTGTGAGAGATATGTGCTCGTTCCTGTCCTGATTGGACCTGTTGATAAAATTTTACAGGTACTTGGAGTTCACAGTTAGCCTAGAGGACACTGGTAGAGCTTGGAGTATTTGCCTAGAGGTTGTTCATTTTCTATATTGTTTGTCTTAGAGTTGTATTTGAAATCTTATGTTTGTTTAATAGAACTATTTTACTATCACTCCTGGTTCTCTCTCTCTCTTGTGGATTATCTTATCTATTTCATCATGATGTTACCTATCTTTAGAGTTGTGATTGAGATAGTATCCTTATGTGGTTGTCCTCCGTCTGGAGAGTATAGCATATTATTTTAGATGTGATTATGACCTAGAACAGCGTTCTACCGCCGACACTGCGACGTAGGCTGGACGTACCCACGTCTCGTGCCCTAACGCTAGGGTGCGGGTCGTGACACGTTTTTAGTGGTGGCCCATGCAGGTCGAGATTCGTATTTGTGCGATTTCGTAGTAGCGCGACGACTTAGTTGTACTGCTACGAGCCTGCTATAGAGTATAAGAAATAAGGTGTTACAATTAGAGATACTCAATCACACTTTGGATCCTTTGAGAGATTCCAGGAACGACCCTTGAGAATCTCATTACGAATTTCGATTTGAATTTCTTTTCCTCTTGAATTTGATCTTGACTGGTTCATCTCTTTTGAGTGGATCTTCATTATTCCTTCCTTACCATTATTTTTTGTATACCCATTTTCTTAAACTCTGTCATACCTGCATACTTTGTAACCCTTGAGTCTTCGTATTTTTCAGGGAAAAGGTTGAGGAAGTGTCGTAAATTATGTAGTTCGAAAATGATTGAACTGGTTATCGTGTGATGATTTTGTAGAATCCAAAAGGTTGGATGTTAACATGGAAACTTGAGAATGATATGTGGTAAAGGACTAGGATGAAATCAAAGAGATGTATACTACCAGTCTGGAAACAAACCACACTTAGAGAAAACTTGGTATGAATAAATTCGTAAGTGTATTTCAAAACTGATGAGGATGTTCAAGGTCAACTTAGTTTGAGAACTTCAAAATTTGGTTATTGATTCTCGGGCAGTTTTACCCTAAGGCTTTAAGGAAGAATAGTAATGGAAAAGAGAATTAAATGGTATTCCATGAAGATATAAAATTAAACAAGATATTGCAAGGAAATGACTAGGGATAGAGAGGACACAAGGCTATGGAAATTTGGACATTGTTGTGATTTTTTTTAAAAAAAATATAGGAGAATAATATTCATGGGTGTATGTCGAAGAAAATATGAAGGTTGATTTTTCGATGGAAAATAAGTTTGTAAGGCCTAGAGGTTTTGAAAATTGAATGATGCGAGAAAACAATTTAAACGGTTTAAAGATCTCATAAACTTGAGTTAGAGGTTTCGGATCTAAATTGGGACAATGTGAAGAAATATGAAAATTGATTTAAAATGAATAGTATTTATTCTTAATAAGAAGGGGATGCTTCATGAGAAATGTTTTGAAAATTTAGAATCTTGCCTATAATGATCATGGTAAGGATATAGATAACGGAAGGTTGTAAAATTTGGATGGTAAACATATGAGGATTGAAATATCATAGGGAGACCAGTAAGGTAAAGATACGATTGGCAATTATGATCAGGTGAACTTTAGGGTTTCAGAGGCAGATGATACTTGACGTTCCTCAAATCTAGATCCTTTATTGTGACTCTCTAACCGTTCGTAATATTTGAATAAATGATTTGATCATTCCTTAACAGTATTCTCTCTCTAGAACTGTATCCCTAAATTATTTTATTCTGTAACTGATTTATTTTGTGCTTCAACTTGATCTCCTTTACTTTGTGCATTAATTGTCACCTCTTGAACTTCCATTTTTCTATTTTGGATCTTTGACATTTCTTACCATGACTTTGATATTCGGAGTGTAATACTAGCTGTTACCCTCCAACAAATTGTGTACAAGGCCCAGACGAGTCCATCATCATGTGGACATATCGTGTCCCATTAAACTCATCTCCTTGTATACTATCCTTTTGATATGACTTTCGAGTCGAAATGACTAACCATGATCTATACCATAATACCAACTATTTTCGATTTCAATTAGAAATTCAACTTGACTTATTTCTTTTGACCCGACATGTGTTGGTGTTCTGCTTGATTCTTTAAATGCTCAAATTTGTACTTTATCTTGATGGCTTGACCCGTTGTTCCATCATCCTATTAGTTTAACTCTTTTAAGGTAGGTAGAATGCCTCACTACCCAGCAAATCCTAGTCATTGTGAACCACATTGATAAGTTCACTTAGACTATTTAATTTCTTTCATCATTATCCTTACTTATATTTTGACTACCTTATGTTGCTAATTTAGAACCAGTTTTGCAAGCTTATCTTCTTTTCGAGCTTGATCATGACATATATTATTGGGGGCCGGCACCCACTAACATATTGTCTAATCAGAACCGGTGCAAGATGGTCTGATCAACCTTTTGCATTTTGGTTCGCTTTTTCATATATTATTCTACGTGGATGGAGACATAGTTAAACTTTCCCTAGAGTCTCATCCGCGACAACCTTGACAATTCCCCTTTGAACTATTTTGTCGTCTATGAGCCACGTATTGTACTCAATAACATCGCCTTCGAAATCCTTATTGTCTGCCTTTCACATATTTCAGAAAGACAAGACACTATACTTATTAGACAGACCCGAGGTATCACATATAGTTTTCCTATCCAAAGGAGAACATTGATTCAATTCTATATCCTTGCATCATCCTTTAAATTCTAATTCCTTTGACCGGCCAGTTGACTTGGTCATCCTTCTTATCATCCAATATATTGGGATCTTATTCAATTGAATTAAACCAATTGTGACATGGATTTCAAGTCTTGGATACTCGTGCTCAGACTTCAATGACCTCGTTCTCTATCTTGCCCAAACATCGATTCATCCTGATTGATCAACTTAGATCGTATTGGGACTAAATTTTTTTTAAATATATATATAATGTGCTTGGATTTTTTTTTTGCTATTGACAAGTCGTGATTTAAACTTTGATTTTCTTGATTATATTTGGAATTAGTAACCCTTCAGAGTTAGTTACTAGTTATGTTCTTTGATAGTTGTCAATTTCATAAAGGTTGGTAACTGCCCTACGGCCTTGATGATTGGCGTTCCCTTATCTTTCCAATTGGACTCCCTAGACTGTTTGTATGTTTTATACTGATGACTGGCTAGATCTAAATGACTTATACACCTAGGTGAGACATTCAACTCCTATGACTTGACCATGATCCTGCGTATGTTATTCTTCCTAATTGTATGATTAAATTTTTTTTTCTTAGAGACTTTGATTGTTGGGTGTTGACCTAGAAGGAGTACGACCGACCTAAATTTCGAGGACAAAATTATTTTTAAGGTGGATAGATTTGTAGCCTCCCTTCCCGGGATTTTTAAAATTTTTATTTATTTTAATTAAAATGGTGATGTTTAGAATTTTTATAAATAATTATTTTAATTAATTATTACGGTAGATGATTTTAGCCATGGTTGAGATTTGGAGTACAAGATGACTAGAAATTATGGCACGGGTACTGCAGTGGCATGCTTTGACTAGTGTATTAGCCCTGGTAGAGAAGGCCGAGCTATAGTGATGTCCTAACTAGGAAACCAGGCCAAGTTGCGACGTAACCATTATCGTAGATTATTTATTTATTAATTATAATATTTAGTTTTAGGGAATCCGGTTGTACCAAACTAGTGCAAATTGGACCCAAACCAAGCCCAAGCCGATGTAGACATACTTTTAGGTATGTACAAATATTTTCTAGCTTTTCGGGTAGACTTAACAATAATTCCTAAATATTTGGTTATTTATACAAAATGGGTTTATTATTAATATTATTATTATTATTTATTGAGAATGTTATCTAATATTATTATTGTATTGGTTATATTATTTATTGTCTAATAAATATAATGTATATGTGTATATATATGTATGTATATATATAGATGAAATATATATAGATATATATATAGAGAATATATATATATAGAGAATATATATATAGAGAGAATATATATAGAGAATATATATATATTATACGTGTATATGTATGCGTGTCTGTGTATGTAGACGTATATATATAGAAATATATATATAGTGATAAATATGGTGAATACGTGTATATATATATATGAATATATTATATAAATGTGTATATATATATGTATTTATGTGAATAAGCTTTTATATATATATATATATATATATATATATATATATATATATATATATATATATATATATATATATATATATATAAGTATTATGTGTATTCATGTAATTATATATATAAATATATATTATATATTCATGTATTTATATATAAATATATATTATATATATTTATGTATATGTGTATATATAAATATATATATATATATATATATATATATATATATATATATATATATATATATATATATATATATATATATATATATATATATGAGAGACAGTAGCAAACCCAGCCCGTTAACTCCCAGCCCGTTAACTCCTCTACAGGCCAGCCCGGCCCAAACCATTGGTTCTCCCCAGCCTCAGCCCAGGGATTTAACCCGAGCGGCAGAGCAATCAAACCCCCCCTCTGTTGGAAACTCAATGTATATATACGATCGGATATATATCGTAGAGAGAAAGAGAATAAGAATAGCAGTAGCGGCCCACCCCCATGGCCTGAACCCCGAGCCCAGGCCCGCAGTCCCCACGTTAAACCTTTGTAGCTAGAATTGTTCCCACTGTAGCAATTGCTACAGGCCGAACCGAATACAAACTGACCCCCTCTATATAAACTCGAGAGCAACCGAGCCTCCCCCGATAATATGTAAACAGAGAGCGCGAGAGAAGATGGTATTCTCCTAAACCCTAACCTGTACCAGAGCCATGCCACCCCAGCCCGGACCTGCGCGCATGCCCCGGCCTCCGCAGCGCCGCCGCGCACGGCCAGAGCGGCCGGAGACCCCGCGCGCGCGCGTGCGTGCGCGAGTAGGAGCAACAGCAGCATATGCGCAGGTACGATTTCGTCGTTTAAATTCTTCGCGTACAATCGAGGATTTTTGATTCCGTAAAATTGTATGGACAGCCAACATAACCCCCTAGGAACCCATCTAGTTGGTTGTTTCAAAATCAATCCAGATTCGAAAAGAATCGGGGTCGAAATCGATGAAAAATCTGTCCCGAAACAGGACCGAAAGCAGTCCAAGAACCCCTGTTCGACGATCGATTCTGATCGATCCAGTCCCATATTAGAAAAACCATTTGAAGGGACTTTTAGACAACATGTAGGGCTTTGAATCCCTTTTTGCGGAATTTGAATTCATCGACTGAGCGTCGAGAAATCGAATCCCAAAGTTTCCCAAAAACCTGTTTTGAAAACTAGAAAATTGTTCCACACGACATGCATCACGCCAATCGGGACGACGTGGTCGCGAACCGAAAGCATCGAAAGCTGCATAACGGTTTCGTGGTCGTATGGGCTTTGAGGGAATTCAAATTGGTCGCGTGTACGCGACGAATTTGATGCGTATCCGTCGAAATTCCCCGTATCGTGCACGTTGCAAATTCTCCAATTACTTTGTGCACGTTTGTCAGATCGAGACGAAACTTGTGCCAACAGAACCGTATCATTTTTTTGGTCCTGCATGCCAAGTTTGGTCCAAATCTGAGACAGTTGAATCGAACGTCGTTTTGCGGACCCCACGGTCCCACTCGACGGACAATTTTGTGCACGGTCCGCCGGAATCCAACTTTGGACATACGGTTGGACTCGTATCAAAAAACTGGATCTGTAGACATATAGTTTGACGACTTTAGAGACTGTTGACTCTGGCATACTTTTCGGTGCAAAGCGGGTCCAACGGCGGATATCGTTTTTGCCCGAAATTACCGTTTTGCCCCTGTGTCCAAAATTGGACTTAAGGACAGGCAATCCTAGCTGATTTGACCCTTCTGGATACGTTGGTGATATTTGTTTTATCATCCGACAACGTTTGTAGATATTTTCTCTAGGTGTCACCATTAGTTAGCCAATTCCTATTTTTTCGTAATTCGGAATTAGTACAACCTCATAGTTTAATACTTAGAGACTAGAGTTGATCCCCTTTTGACCAGGTTGACTATATTAATCTAAAGTCAACTATAGGTCAACCATTGACTTAGTTTGACTCGGATTAAACTAAAACTTGACTAGTTGACTTTAGTTTGACTCTAATTTGACTGTAGTTGACCTAGTGGACTTGTTGATTAGACTTGGACCTAGAAGGACCTAGAACTATCTAGAATGCACTCTAGATTACTTTTATTTCATGTTAGACTCTTTTGTGACTTGTGATTGCTCTAAATAGGACACTGTGACTCCAGTTGGACATCTACATTTATCAGCGGCTTGGATTACCAGGCGAGTACATTCTCTGATCTTTTCATGCTACTTTGGATATGTACTCTTGTTATAGACTATTATACTTGATGCTGACACGACGTTCACACGGATCGGTACCCTATGGATCTTTTCATGCGATGTTATCCCCTCGGATACATCGAGTATGTCATGTTTCATGTACTTTATCATGTTCATCATGTACTCCATGTATTCACTTTTATCTATGTACACTCATGTGTTATTCATGTACACTCATGACCATATGAGCCCTATGTATACAGTAGTTGTTATCCATGTGCAATAACATAACATGCTTCGATCCTTGTGTATTGGTTGGGGGCAGGAAGAGTGTAGTTGGTTATGTGATTATTATCCCCAGTAGTTATCCATGTGCATTCCATAGTTGTATCCATGTGCAACCCAAGCTGTTTACATAACCAATTCATGCTCTGTTTCACGTAGAAGGTTATATTCTTTATTTATCATATTTATATCTTCTCTCCTGTTGATTTCTCTTTACAGCATTTCATGTATAATTTTCTATAGCTTGCTTTATATGTCCATTCCTGATATGAACTGTTGTGAGAGATATGTGCTCGTTCCTGTCCTGATTGTACCCGTTGATAAAATTTTACAGGTACTTGGAGTTCACAGTTAGCCTAGAGGACACTGGTAGAGCTTGGAGTATTTACCTAGAGGTTGTTCATTTTCTGTATTGTTTGTCTTAGAGTTGTATTTGAAATCTTGTGTTTGTTTAATAGAACTATTTTACTATCACTCCTGGTTCTCTCTCTCTTGTGGATTATCTTATCTATTTCATCGTGATGTTATCTATCTTTAGAGTTGTGATTGAGATAGTATCCTTATGTGGTTGTCCTCCGTCTGGAGAGTATAGCATATTATTTTAGATGTGATTATGACCTAGAACAGCGTTCTACCGCCGACACTGCGGCGTAGGCTGGACGTACCCACGTCTCGTGCCCTAACGCTAGGGTGCGGGTCGTGACACGTTTTTAGTGGTGGCCCAAGCGATGATTCAGAAGAGTCTTGGGAAGATGAATCAGACTAGTACGTACGTTTTAATTTAATATACGAGTTCCATTAGTATAATGACATTGCAGTAGTTTTTATTTTTAACACATCATTACTTATTATTTCTTTCAGATTTTTCTATGGCGCCGAGAGGTCGACGTTCACGTTCGCAGCTTGGATCTTCAATAAGTCCGCCAAGAGGTCTTCATCGTTTCCGTCGAGAGGTTTCCATCACGCCCGACGACCTAGATTTACTGTACCAGTACTTTCTTGTATTAAAATATTTTAGATATGTGTATTAATATTTCTTATATTAAAAAATTATTCGTATGTGTGTATGAAGCTAATTTTGGATATTTGTGTATGTGTTGTATTAAAACATTTAGGATACGTGTGCATGAAACTAAGAATTTACAGGAAACACAAATACTGATATGTGTGCCTACTGTAAAACTGTCGACAGGGACAAGGACTGCTGGAAACACGAATACTGATATTGTATTTGGAAATTGTTTATATGACTATATATTGTGTGTGTAACTGTCGACAGGGACGTGGAGTGCAGGAAACACAAATATTGACATGCAATATTGTATTTAGCGACGGAACAGCGACAGAAAAGTTGGAACATTGCAGGCTAGTGACGGAACAACGATGATTTTTTCGTCGCTACATGCCTGAAAAATTTACTTTGCAGGCTATCGACGGAATAGCGACTGTAGTTTCCGTCGCTAAGGTTCTGGAAAATATAATATTCCAGTATAGCGACTGAATGGCGACGTAAATTTTATTTATTATTCCGTCGCTATGTTCCTGTCCAACACCAAAAGTGTATCGAAAACATCTTGGCGACGTAATTTTTCGTCGCTAGCCCGTCGCTACTCTCATGCTGAATTACGCCGTAGCGACGTCGGTAGTTCGTCGGTAACTATAGCGACAGAGTTTTCATCACTATTACGTCACATTTTCCAATAAATAGCATGTCGCTAAATGCGTCACTAATCAGTTACTATTTTCGACAAATTAGCGACTGATTTAAATTAACGACACGTGATTTCCCAACAAACCATTTTCGTCGCTGATATGTCGCTATTTGGCTTTAGCGACGGAAAAATAACTTTTAGCGACGGATCCCGCCGTCGCAAAAAGCCTATTTTTTTGTAGTGATATTTCATTTTAAGCCAAAACAAACAGTTTATTGATTTAGTAAATTTCTTTAATTTTAAAGTTCTAAAGTAGAGATTTGTTTGGGAACAAGCCGAAAGGGCCCTTCTGTCGACAAGGCAAAAATTCGTCTAAGCAGCCAGTATTTAAGTTTTCTAGTGAAGCACCGTTTGCTGGGATCCGACCCCTACAGCTAACCCAAACTTATAAAAACTTGAAAAACTAAAATTTTGAAGGTAGATGACTAAAATCATTTTAATTGTTAATTTTTGCTTAAAGCCATCTTATTGAGTAAATATAATTTTCAGACCTTAGAAAACATGACTTCCAAGGAAGAGACCTTTTCTATAAAGCCTGTAAAATTTAAAGGCACCTACTTCAGGTGGTGGCAGAGCCAGATAAAATTTTGGCTTACCACTTTAGGCCTGATTTCAGCGATTGATGTGTCCATACCCATCTCAAATGATTCTGATAAGACTGAGTCTGACGTAGGGGTATCCAAGTCATCCTCCTCCTCCAAACCTAAGACCCCTATGGAAATAGAATATCATTGCTTCCACAGAATCTTAAGCGCTATGTCTAAGTCTCTATATGATATATTTTTTTAATATAAAAGCGCTAAACAACTCTAGGACGCTTTGGAAGGTGAATATGGTTGTGATGATGCTGGAATTGATAGATTCAATTCTTCCACATTCAACCGATATGTCATGGTAGATAACAAACCTATCAATGACCAAATCCATGAATTCTAAGAACACCTTAGACAGGTTCAAGCCAAAGGAACACCTTCTTGTAGCCTCAGGATACAAAATCGTGAATGCGAATGCCAAGAGATGGTGCTGTTGTTCGGGGCGCTGCTCCCCCTCCTCCTTCGATCTGACTGTGGGATCTCTTCTGACCTCCAGTCCTTGCTGTAATCCTCTCAATGGTGATCTCATGCCTTCGAGTCGCCGTCAATACCTCGTCAAAAGTCTGGTAATTGTGCCCCTCTATCAATTGCAAGAGCTCAAGATGAAACCCTTGCTGAAATCTCATAGCCCTCTGGCTCTCCCTTGCTACCATCTCTGGCACGAACCTACTCAATCTGCAGAACTCCGCTGCATAAGCATCTACTGTCTTGCCAGCCTGCTTGAGGTTGATAAACTTCTGTTATAGCTCAAACTGTGCCACAACTCCATAGTACTTCGTCTTGAATCTTACTGTAAAATGGTCCCAAGCAACAGGACGTCTGATGCCTACCTCCTCTGATTCCTACCAATCACGTGCGAGATCCTGAAGTAACAACTTCACTTGATCCACACGTTTTTCTGCCGGTACCTTAGCTGCCGTCAGAATAGCCTCAATATCCTTAAGCCATGCATCTGCTGAGATGGCGTCCTCCGTGCCCTCGAAACGGCGGGGGTTGAACTTGCAAAACCTGGTGGATGCTCCTGAATCTGTCCTTGTCCCTCTTTCTAAAGCCGTCTACAATCCTTGGTTGAGCAATACATTCTGCTCTTGCAACTGAGCGTGCATGCGCTGCTGGGCTAACATCTGGTGTTCCTGAGTAGCCATCATCCCTCTCATGATCTCCAGAAGGGCCGGTGTGTCCACTTCCATGGGGGTAGGTGGAACCGTTGGTGGTGGTGGAACCTCCGGATACTGCGATCCAGCTGCTGCTTCCACTATCACTTCTTCTTGAATAGCCTCTTGGGGTAGTTCTGGCCCTTATAGCTGATCAACATGGTCAGGTTGTTCATGTTGTTCTCATTGTTGTTGTTGTCTAGCCCTGACAGATACGGACGAGGTGCCCCTAAAAGGGACAAGAGAACAATGAAATCACCGGACAGGAAAGATCAATGAAGTCGAAGGATACGGGAATGTCAAGCTAGGGTTGAGAATAACGAATCATGAGATCAAGGAGGAACATGTGTGATTCAGATAGTTTATAAATCAAAACACCCCACAAGTCTGAAATCAGACCTGCATGGGCCACCACTAAAACCTTGTCACGCCCCATAACCAGAATACTGGAGAGCGGAGGAATGACTCAGCCAGCTACGTATTACGGGTAGATGAATACCATATAATATGATCAATACTGTCTAATAAGACGAGGGGGTGCATACGACATAAGAGTCTCACTATGGTCACTTCACATCTATTGTCTCAATCATTCAAACAAGAAACAGAAATAGAGAACATGTGAGATAAAAGCAGTAAGGCGTCCCAAACGCTCAGTCAAAATATTCTTGAGATCTGGCTTTACGAAACATAGCCAGAAGATATAGTAAAGTAAACACAATTGTTTATCAGCTGCAGCCTGACTTAGTTACAATTATGCAAAAGTAGGTACAAGATAATCCGACTAACATGTCGGTGCCAAATGACAAGTATAAAGTAAATAAAAAAATGAGCGGGGAAGTAAGCAACCCACTCGAGTCCTCCTGCGATCATTCCTCTAGTATTAACCATCCTGGAGGTGGAAATAAGCTGGATCCTCGGGAACCGGCTCTAAATCTGGCCATGCAAAACCAGAGAGGTTAGACCTCTAATAGCAAGTACCGCAAGGGAGCACGATATGAGGAATGAAGCCAGTATTAAGAAAATATAATAATAAATCTCTGCTATCTACTAGGATTCACATAACATCACGACACTTCGAACCAACCTCCCAACCAAACAAGGACAGAAATTGGTCCGTCATGTCCTGACATTCTGATCATCTCAGTTAGGTAACAGAGTAGGTACAGTACACAAACAAATCAACTTAAACGGCCATGCAACTACTACGGCTTGCTACGGTGAGTTGTAAGTTATCCTGGAATTATACAATAAAGGATTCCTTAGTTCTTACTATGTACAAGCAAGGCTAGTCTATCCAGTCAATCAATAGTGCCAATCATGAATTAGACGAGTCCCAGCAGGACGTCCTTCGTCAATATACAATATACAATAAATAATATAAGCAGATACCGCTCCTTGCCCGTGTGGCAGATTTGCAGTATCTGTGAGAACCTGCCGGCCTGTCGGGCACTTAATAGTCCCAAGAGGGCTGCCATGTAAGAACTCGGGAATCCATTCTCTCCATGCGATCATTATTTTATTTAACTTAATAGTCTCTACGTTGAGTGAAGTCCCATGCCGTGGATCATGGTCATTCAGAGTGAGTACTTTCTGTACATGGTATGGTATGCCCAACTCTACAACGATACCCGTGCGGTTAGGTTATAGGTCTTACATAGCGTAATGCAACAATCAAAACTAACCACAGAATAATCATGCCTTGACCATAAAGTACACATGCTATTTTTGTAAGATAAATAAATAAATAAATAAATTAAAGCCTGCATATGCCTGTATGCCAATATTCGGGATTAGCCAGTCGATTTCAATAGTTCATAATTAATATGAACGTGTCTCATTCATTCAATTTAATAAGACGACTAGCCAGTCTCTTAGTTCCAACTAGGAACGCATGATCAATTATTTAATCAAGATAACAATCAATGTTAATTAATGTCAAGATGACAATCAATATTAATTAATGTCCACTCGGGACAGAATCAGCTCAAAGGGCATCATGGGCTATAGTCCACGCGGCCGGGAAGTTATTGGTCCATGCGGCTGAATAAAATATGCATATGCGATTAATAAATTACATGCGGCTCGAAAAGGCAAGCCTAAGGGGCTAAATGACAATTCTCATGCGGTCGGGATGATAAGTCTTTATGCGGCTGGAATTGAGACGAGTTCTATGCGGCTCAAGATACCATGCGGCCAGAGGTCACCAAGGTCCATGCGGCTAATATTACCAAGCTTTATGCGGCTTGGGGGAAAAGTCTCATGCGGCTGCGGGTAAACTAAATCCATGCGGCTGGAATTGATCAAGCCTATGCGGCCCAAATGACGAGCCTCATGCGGCTGAACAGTGCCATGCAGACAGAGTTTAAGTCATATGCGGCCAGAAGGACTCAGGTCCTTATGCGGCCAGGATGTAATACTCATGCGGCTAAAATTTGGACGGGACATATGCAGTTTGGGAATCATCGAATTTATGCGGCTCAGAATTATATGCGGCCGGACACTCCATGCGGCCAGAACTCTATGCGGCCGAAACTCTTCATGCGGCCAGCTACTCTTCATGCGGCTCAAGAAGACTTGCCGCATGAAAACTCATGCGGTCAAGCATTACCGTTCTTATCCACTCTTCTGAGAATGAGAACCATGGGAAGCCATTGCTTCCGAGCTCCCTAATTCCTTCATTCCAAGTCCAAAACTGGACTTCCATAGGTCAAAATGGGGTAGAACAAAATTTTCTACAACATGAAACCATCAAAACTTAAAAAATAACAAAGTTACTAGATCAAAACCTAAGAATCCGAAGATGCATTAAACTTAAATCTACATGAAATGAGCCATGGACATTGAAAATGTTAAGTACTAAAGTATCTAAGAATCTTGAAAGGAAGACAATGGAACAACAAAAATGGCGATCCATCAAAAAGCAAGTTGGCACTTGCCTATGCCACTAGGTAGGTGGGGAGAGTTTATGAGGAAGAAGAAGAGTAATGGTGAAGTAATGAAGAGAAAGAAATGGAATGGGGCTTTAAATGAAGGAGTGGTGGTAGGTGGCGGTTGGGTTCATGATGAACCAAGAAAAACTAAAAATAAACCAATCTAGGCCGAACCCGAAAGCAAAGTAAAAGCAGAGAAATAAGATGTAGAAAGTAAAATGCAAAAAAATAATTAACGTGACATTAAAGGAATTTAAATATAAAATAATACATGATAAATATTAAATAAATACTTCTAAGCAGTACATGGATTAAAATACGTATTCTGGAAACGGGTAGTGACATCTCTATCCTCCTTCGAAAAATTTTGTCCTCGAAATTTGAAATCCAAGCCGGATAGAAACATCAAAGTTAAACTAATCTAAGCATAAGTAATTGAGTAAGCAATCATTTCACAATATCAAGTAGCAAGTAACATGTCTATGTTTAATTATCGACGATACCAAGCAATTTTACTCATAAGGTGACAGGCATGAGGAGTTAAGACAATCAAGGTATACAGAAAGAGATATACCTTGTGAGTCAAACAGGTACGGATACCATGATCGGATATCATCCTGACGTTCCCATGTTGACTCCCCTGAAAAGTGATGACCCCAAGCAACTCGGACAAGGCTAATTGTTCGGTTCTTGAGTATCTTCTCTCTTCGGTCCAAAATGGACACCGGCTGCTCCTCGTAAGACAAGTTGGTACCAACAACCAGCTCCGAATGATCAAGGATATGGGTTGGGTCCGATACATACCTACGTAACTGAGATACATGAAATACATCATGCACCTCTCGTAACGAAGGTGGAAGAGATAAACAATAAGCAACATCGTCTATCCTATCAAGGATAGCAAATGGGCCCACGTATCGTGGACTCAATTTCCCATGAACGCCAAATCTAAAGACCCCACGGGTTGGTGAGATCCGTAAGAACACGTGGTCCCCAACAGAAAACTCTAGCGGCCTACGATGCTGGTCCTTCCAATGACGATGCCTATCTTGCGCAACTCGAAGTCGCTCTCTAATTCCCTTAATCACTTCAACGGTCTGGATAATTATTTCTGGGCCTAGCATCTTTCTCTTCCTGATATCATCCCATACTAGTGGCGACCTACACTTCTTACCATATAGTGATTCAAATGGCGCCATCTGGATACTTGTTTGATAACTGTTGTTATATAAAAACTCGACTAAGTGCAGGTGGCTCTCCCAAGATCCTTCAAAATCTAGGGTACAAGATCGTAACATGTCTTCTAAGGTCTGAATTGTTCTTTCTCATTGCCCGTCTGTTTATGGATGGTAAGCCGTGCTAAATCTCAACTTGGTACCTAGAACATGATATAAGCTCTTCTAGAAATATGATGTAAAGCGAGTATCTCTGTCTGACACAATACTGACAGGGACTCCATGTTGCCTGACTATCTGCTGCATATACAACTCTGCCAACTTTTCTGTAGATTGCCCTACTCTGAAAGAAAAAAAGTGTGGCACCTTTGTAAGCCGATCTACTATCACCCAAATAGCATCTTTACCACTTGGTGATCTCGGTAAACCGTTATAAAGTCTATTGTGATGTGTTTCCATTTCTATTCCGGAATAGAAAGCGGTTGTAATAACCCAGCTGGCCTCTGCTGTTCTGCCTTCACTTGCTGACATACCAAGCAACGGAAAACAAATCTAGCTATCTCCCTCTTCATCCCATTCCACCAGAAGTGCTGCTTGATATCTTGGTACATCTTGGTCCCACCAAGGTGTATAGAATACTGAAAACTGTGAGCTTCTGTCATAACCTCCTGTCTGATATCTCTACTAGGTACATATATGTGCGATCCAAACCTAACGGTACCATCTTTATGAATTTGTATCTCCTTTCTGAGTCCTGACTCACATTCGGCTCTAAGCTTCTGAATCCTTGGGTCCTGTGCCTGAGCTGCCTCGATCCTGTCTACCAAGTCGGATTGAACTTGTAGACTTGCCAGAATTCCTACATCACTAGAAAGCATAACCTCGATGCCCATCTCCTGAAGGTCTTCTAAGATATGCTTCTGGGTTGTCAAAAAAAATGTGCCGCCTCTCTTGCTAAGAGCGTCTGCTACCACATTAGCCTTGTCTGGATGATACTGAAGCTCCACGTCATAATCCTTGATCAGCTCTAACCATCTTCTCTGCCTCATGTTCAGCTTCTTCTGAGTAAAAATGTACTTCAGACTTTTATGGTCTGTGTACATGTCCACTCGATCACCATATAAGTAATTCCTCCATAGCTTCAAAGCAAATACTACTGCTGCCAACTCCAAGTCATGAGTTGGATAATTCTTCTCATGGTCCCGAAGCTGCCTAGATGCATACGCTATTACCTTTCCATGTTGCATTAGGACGCACCCAAGTCCTTTACCTGACGTATCACAATATACAGTAAAATCTCCGGGTCCAACTGGTAATGTAAGAATAGGTGCTGATATCAACTTCTGCTTCAAAGTCTCAAATGATGTCTGACATTCTGCCGACCAAATAAATGGTACATCCTTCCATGTCAAGCGGGTCATGGGTGCTGAAAGCCTTGCAAAGTCTGATACGAATCTTCTGTAATACCCTACTAATCCCAAGAAACTCCGCATATCAGCTACGGTCTTGGGTACTGGCCAACTCTCTACTGCATCTACCTTCTTGGGATCCACTGCTACTCCAGCTTCTGATATGATGTGACCCAAAAATGAAATTTGATACGACCAAAACCCACACTTGCTGAGCTTGGCATACAACTGGTTCTCTTTCAGAACCTGTAACACTTTTCTGAGGTGGTCTTCATGCTCCTCTTCACTAGCAGAGTATACGAGAATGTCGTCAAGAAACACAACGACAAACTGATCAAAGAATGGAATAAAGATACGGTTCATCAAATCCATAAATATTGCTGGAGCATTGGTTAAACCAAACGACATTACTAAGAATTCATAATGCCCATATTTCGACCTGAATGATGTCTTAGGAATATCCTCCTTCCGAACCCTCACTTGATGATACCCTGAACGAAGATCTATCTTGGAGAAAACTCTAGCTCTGCTCAACTGATCAAATAAGTCGTCGATCCTTGGTAGTGGGTACTTGTTCTTTATTGTTGCCGCGTTAAGCTTCCTGTAGTCAATGCACAATCTGGACGACCCATCCTTCTTCCCTACAAGTACCACTAGTGCTGCCCATGGTGATATGCTAGCTTGAATGAACTTCTTCTCCTTCAGTTCCTCTATGTGCTGATATACCTTGGCCTGCTCTGAATCCGCCATTCTATAAACTCGATTTGATATCAGTTTAGTTCCATGTGCCAATTCTATACTTCTTTACTGAACTCAATATCTCTAACCGGTGGTAGTCCTGGAAGTTCTTTTGAAAATACGTCTAGAAATTCATCAACTACCTTCGAAACTTGGACTTCTTCCATTGCTGTTACTACTCCCTGCTCTTGTTGAGTTGCCTCTGATCTGACTAAGGTGAACCTCTTCATGCCTGGAATGTCAAAAGATACACTCCCTGTGAAACCCAGCTTTGTTTCATGAAATTATTATTAATATTATTATTATTATCACTATTATTATTAGTGTTAATTTATGAGTTTTAAAATAAATTTAAAAATTAAATTTAGGGTTTTTGATTTGCGGACCAGACTTGAGCCCGGACCCGATTCCCGAAACCCAGACCCAGTCCTGACCCAATCCTCTCTTTTCAATCCTGACTTCTATCTTTGTTTTATTAAAAAAATTATTAATAAATTACTTTTGAACTGGTCCAAGTGGACCAGATCCTCAACTCCACACCCCCACGTACTCTTTTCCCCACTTCCCTCTCTCCCTACAAACACTCACGAACAACCCACAGCCCTTCTTCCCTTCTGTTAACACCACACACACCATCCCCACCCCCTTATAATATTACACCTACTCTCACTTTCTCCCCACTCATCCTATTCTCTCCACAGCACTTCTCTAATCCAACTCTCTACTTCTTCCTAACCCAACTCTCACTTCTCTCCAAAGAACAAACCCTTTCTCTTCACCTTTCCCTCTCTTCTGCTCAGAGCAGCGCCCCGACTCCCCTCGGCTAGAACCTCCGCCCCGACACCCGGACCTCCGGCCACCCGCCGGCGCACCTTTCGACGCCCCCAGCTGCGGCCGCCGACACCACGCCCGAGCCGGCGCCCCCTTCCAGCGCGGCCGACCCCCTTCCGGCGTGCCCAACGCCGGCGCATCCCCGGCTCCCCTAGCCGACCCTTCGCAGCGGACCCCGACCCCCTTCGGCCTTCCACCGGCGCACTCCCCGCACCCTCGCGGCCGTTTCCAGCGCCTCGTCGTACCCCCGGACCCCGATCCAGCGCAACTTCCGCTGTTGCCGTGCCCGGCCAGCACCCCAGCGCTGACCCCGGGGCTATCCGCTGTTCTGGACAGCGTTCTTCGCTGGACTTCGTCTTCGAACTGTAGATTTGCGCGTCCTGAGTCCGAGGCAACCCTTTGGATTCTGTCTTTCTGGGTAATTCCTGGTTAATCACAGTAGTTCGTTCCTCCCCGGTTTCGATGATGAGTTGGTCCACGAATTCCCTTTGGAGAAATTCGATTTTTGGGGTGAACGTCGTTTTCAGGATTTTCTGAGGAACGACAGGAAGTTCTGTTTGTTGGATTTCTTTATTTCTAAAACTTTTGAAAATGGTTTTCTTAATATTTTAGCTTTCGGATATTTTCGGTATTTTGCTGTGATGTTTTGGTTAGATTCGGACTCCCGAATTTGGTTCGGGTCGTTCCGAATTAATCTGTGGAATGTTTGTGCTTATTTTTATATAAATATTTTGGGATTCCCTGGTTTGGGATTTGCAGAAAAATTATTGGCATATTTCCCAGTTTTTGGGTTGACCAAAAACAGAGGAGATGCTGCCGAATTTTCCGTAAATTTAATAATATTTTTAAAATAATTTTAAAATAGATTTTGGAAATATATATTAAATATTTTGGTTTTGGGCAACGACCGTATCGGTCAATGGGCGCTGGCTAAGTGCAAACGAAACCGGCTTCGCCCGGACGTTGAGGCATTAGCCTAGTTGACGATTGGACCATATCTGAGACTCATCAAATATTTATATTTAACTTATTTTATTATTACTATTTATTTATTTATATTTAATTTATAGGAAGTTTAGAACTAACGACCGTTTTTGTCTTATTTCAATTTATGTAAATAAATTGTAATGGGCATAAGCCCAGCTGGTTGTTGGTTCTGTAACTGTAATTTGGTAGTGTAGGATTTTTGGTTATTTGCTGATTTTGTGACTTTTGTAGCATACGAATAAATCGGATAAAAGTTATTTTCATATAAAATTAATAAAGATTTTCTCACCTAAAATTTACAAGTTTTAATATTAACTAACGATCACGTATTTCTCACTAAAATAAGAAATTTAGTTTTATATTTATAGTTACTAAAATACAAGTTTTAATCGAATAATTTGGTATCGACGGGTTTTCTAAAATATAAAGTTTAAACGATCTTTCCCTCGTTATAAATTCAACGCACCAATACTCGTGTTTTGTTAATAAAGAATTAAAATTGATTAGGACACAATTAGAGATTTCAAATAGCGTAGTTAGATTGGTAACCCTGGATTCTGAGTCAATTTCTCGAATGTAGGAATTTGAGGACGATCCTAAATTCCCATCTTGAAGTCTCCAACTTTCCAGTCTAGTTCATTTGAGGCAAGTACATTTTGTGTTAGTTTACAATTATTTAGTAATCGTTTTAATGCAAGTTTAAACCACGATGCAACACGGAACTCTCTCTGAGAGCACTGACTGTAACTACTGTAACTGTTTGGGGACTGGGGGAGTAGTGTAATGATTATGACCACATCCAAAACAATAACTTAGGCTAGTATTAGCTTACCCCTTTTACACACGGGGATAAGCCGAATCGTATCAATAGGATACAACTGTACAACCCAAGCCGGTCATATTCATTGCCTATTCAAATCACACTTTTTACTGCTGGAAAACTGTTTACTTCAAATTGTTTAAAAGTGCATGATTCTATTATTATTTTAATTGTCAAATTAGCATGAATTGTACTTTGCTCCCTCCTAACTGGAGATAACATTTTTAGGGAACATTGAGGATGCTGAGCTGTTATACAGTAGCTACTACGACCCTATTCTGTACCCTGTAGTGCTGTCAGAGTCCCCATTGGAGGACGCAGGAACCGAGGCCGATAAGCCAAATGTTTAGATAGATTTTCTTTTCCACATTGTTGTTTCATTTTGAAAAAAATTCTGTTTATTTGAATTCAGTCTTATTTCAGTACTTTTAAATTCCAGTTGTATTTATTTCAAAGTTTAATAAAGTTTCATTCCGAATATTGAGTTGTGACAAATATAGATGTTGTTATTGGTTACCTGCTAATGGAACAGCTTACTGCCGTCGTCTCAACAACGGTGCAGGCTGGGCATGATCCGGTTCGACCCAGTTAGTTGGGATCGGATCGTGACATGTTTTTAGTGGTGGCCCATGCAGGTCAAACAACAACTTAGGAAAACATACCTAGAAACAATTAGAACACTAGAACATTGATTTGTCACAACATAGGTCCGAATTATATATAAATAAATATTTTTGTTTGATTATAGACTGGTAGGCTACCTTGCTTATGTGTGCATCCTAAACCTTCCAGAGAATGGTCATTGACAAGACCAATCCTGCTGGCGATAAGGTGTCATCTCCGGATCATACCCCATCTCCTCAACCAAGTCCAGGGTTTATTCTCTCGCAGCTGATTGACCGTCCCCATAATGCATCCAGTGAAGTTTTTACTATACCGACGGATCCTACCTCTTCTCAAACTGAGCTGCATTTTCTTGAGGAAGTATCATTCCTGATGCTCCACTAGTGCTAGCGAACACCTCCCAAATGGTTGTTCTACTTCAAGAAATCATGGAGTCCCAGAAGGCCCAAGCTGAAGCCCAGTAGGAACAGATGGATATCACGAGAGAAGTCATGAAGAACGTCAATGATGTAGCCTTAGCTATCCCCAACCAAGTTGGAGCGGAACCTCACCCTAGGAGGTATACCCCTGAATCTAGAAGATATTTGGGTCCCATCAAGTACTCTACTTTCCGACAGTCTTGTCGTAAGAGGCTATAGGCTTGTGACTACTGCAAGAGGCCTGGTCATCAGGCCGTTAGTTGCCGTAAGAGATTGGGACAATGTTTGGCATGTGGATCCGCTGAACATCGGGTAAAGAACTGCCTTTTATCTCCCCATTATACCAGAGCACCTATCCCAGCAACACCTGCTACGCCGCAACCTAGGTACTCTCTTCCTATCGAGCTGACCTTGCCTCCTACCCCTATGGCAGGAGGGCATGATGCAGACTGGAGGATCATATAGGAAGATGAAGCAGTTGGAGACTGCTCATACAAGAGCCAGAACCATGAAGATTAGTACCTAGTACTGCTGAATAGCATTATCTATTGTTATAAGAAGTTGTAACAGGATGTCCTTAGATCAATCATAAGAGTTTTGCTGTAATTCTTCACATGAATAAACTTCTTAGTTACACCTTTATGGTAGATATTTTCCCTGATAGTTTTCCCGGATTATCCCAGATCTAGACATAGAGTTCACTATTGACCTAGTCCCCGGCTCTTTCATATTTCTAAGGGATGCTACAGAGTCAACCCGAAGGAGGCCAAGGAGATGAAGGACCAGATCAATGAACTGAAGGCTCTGGGATTCATTCAAGACGGAGCTTTACCCTCGGAAGCACCTGTCTTGTTTGTGCCCAAGAAGGACGGAACAATACGGATGTGCATCGACTACCGGGCGCTGAACAATATCACCATCAAGAACAAGTACCCTTTGCCCCGGATCGATGACCTGTTTGATCAATTGAGCGGAGCCAAGGTGTTTTCGAAGATTGATCTTAGATCTGGCTACCATCAGATCAGGGTCAGGAAGGAAGATATTCCCAAGACGGCATTCAACACAAAGTATGGGCAGTTTGAATTCTTGGTCATGCCGTTTGGACTGACGAATGCTCCTGCGGTGTTCATGAACCTTATGAACAAGGTTTTCCATGAATATCTAGATCAAATTGTCGTTGTCTTCTTCAATGACATTCTGATCTATTCAAAGACGGAAGAGGAGCACGAAGAGCACCTCAGGAAAGTTCTTGAAACTTTAAGGAAGGAGAAGCTGTATGGTAAGCTTCCCAGATGTGAATTCTTTCTAGACAAGGTGGTTTTTCTCGGCCATGCTGTCACAGGAGAAGGAGTTTTCGGTGGACCCGAAGAAGATAGCCGCGGTTGAGAAGTGGTCTACCCCAAGCTCAGTTGCTGAAATCAGGAGTTTCTTGGACTTGGCTGGCTACTACCGGAAGTTCGTAAAGGGTTTTGCCAGAATTGCCGAGCCGATGACGAAGCTCACTCGAAAGAATGAAGAGTTTATCTGGACGGAACATTGCTAGGCGTTATTTGAGGAGCTGAAGAAGGGACTTACCACTGCACCAATCCTAGCGCTACCCGTAGGAACTGATGGTTTCTCAATCTACAATGATGCCTCAAGTAAAGGACTGGGTTGCGTTCTTCAACAACATGGAAAAGTGATTGCTTATGCATCTAGGCAATTACGGACTCATGAGAAGAACTATCCCACACCCGATCTGGAGCTTGTGGCAGTCATCTTTGCTTTTAAACTATGGAAGCATTATCTATATGGAGAGAGAGTGGAAATATATACAGACCACAAAAGTCTGAAGTATGTTTTCACTCAGAAGGAGCTGAACATGAGGCAAAGAAGATGGCTGGGGCTGATGAAGGATTTTGGCATCGATCTACAGTACCACCCGGGTAAGGCTAATGTGGTCGCAGATGCACTTAGTCGATACCCTATGGCGATGTTTTTGACTAAGGAGCGGCACCTGATAGAGGACATCGAGAAGCTTGGAATGGAGATTATACAGCCTGGAAGGAAGGAGCTGGATGCTGATCCATTGTTGATCAAGTTGCAAGTGAGCTCGAGTCTAATGGACAAAATCAAGGAGACACAGTTTCAAGACGAGACACCTTGTAAATCAAGTGCTGGCAGAAATACTTAAAGGATTCTCAATCGCCAGTGACGGAGCGCTGAAGAATGGTACGAGATTTTGTGTACTAACTAGCAAACTGAGGAACGAGCTGAAGCAAGAAGCGCACCAGTCGCAGTATTCCATACATCCTGGAGCCAATAAAATGTATCGGGATATGCGTACCATTTTTTGGTGGTTTGGAATGAAGAAAGATGTGGCCAGGTATGTTGCTAGATGTTTAATTTGTCAATAAGGGAAGGCTAGCAGGCAGAGACCAGCAGGACTATTGCAGCCGCTTGACATTCCGGAGTAGAAATGGGAGCACATAACAATGGATTTTGTATCGGGACTGCCTCGATCCTAAGGAGGGAAGGATGCCATTTGGGTTATCGTGGACCGACTGACGAAGCCAACTCACTTTATCCCCTTCAAGGTTGGTTTATCCACCGAGAAGTTGGCAGTACTGTACATACGGCACATCTACCGGATTCAGGGAGTTCCGGTGAGTATTGTATCTGACAGAGATACGAGATTTACCTCTCACTTTTGGAAGAGTTTGCATGACAGCTTGGGAACACAATTGAAGTTCAACGTTACCTGTCACTCCCAGACAGATGTACAATCAGAGAAGACAATCCAGACGCCTGAAGACATACCGAGATTTTGCGTATTGGAGTTTGAAGGGTCTTGGGAAGATCATTTATACTTGGTAGAGTTCTCTTACGACAACAGCTACCAAGCCAGCATTTGGTATGATTCTATTTCAAATTATCTATAGACGTTATTGTCGTACACTACTTGCATGGGACGACGTAGGAGAAAGAGTACTGCTGGGTCCAGAGATGGTGACTGACGCAGTAGAGAAGGTGAATGTAAGCTCAGGATTGCCCAAGACAGACAGAAGCATAGGGTCGATAGTAGTCGTCGACCAGTGGAGTTTGAAGAAGGAGATAGCATTACTTCAAGTTTTCTCCTACCAGAGGAACGATCAGTTTTGACGGAACTGGGAAATTGAGGCCAGGTACATCAGGCCATTTGAAGTTTTAAGACGAGTTGGAAGAAGCGTACCGGTTAGCTCTACCAGCTAATCTTGAGAGTGTGCAACATCTTCTACGTATCACAGCTCAGACACTACATTCCGAATCCGAGTCACATTTTGGATAATTCAGAGCTGAAGATTGGACTCAACCTTTCAGTGCCAGAGAAACCAGTTGCAAGCGTAGTCAGAGGTGAGAAGAAGATCAGAATTTGAGCCATCACATAAACTCCTATTTCTTATCTTTTCGTTCTAAACTTGACTGATGCTGCTAAGTTAGCCTAGTTTTGCAAGCTATCTCTTTATCGAGCTTGATCATGACAGTATTTTATTGGGTGCACCCACTAATATATTATCTAATCAGGACCGGTGCATGATGGTCTGATCAACCTCGTGTACTTTGGTTCGCCTTTGTATATTTCTGCATGGATGATATCATAAATGAAACTTGTCCCTAAATCGTCTCATCCACGACTGCCTTGGAAATTCTTATTATTGGACCTGAGTTACGGACGTAGTACCCGTACCTGCTTGATTTGAGTTTATCCTACCCCCTAACCCTGCCTTTAATTTCGGGGACGAAATTTTCTAAGGAGGGAAGATTGTGAAATCCAGCTTGGTTTCATGAAATTATTGTTAATATTATTATTATTATCACTATTATTATTAGTGTTAATTTATGAGTTTTAAAATAAATTTCAAAATTAAATTCAGGGTTTTTGATTTGCGGACCAGACTTGAGCCCGGACCCGATTCCCGAAACCCAGACCCAGTCCTGACCCAATCCTCTCTTTTGAATCCTGACTTCTATCTTTGTTTTATTAAAAAAATATTAATAAATTACTTTTGAACTGGTCCAAGTGGACCAGATCCTCAACTCTACACCCCCACGTACTCTTTTCCCCACTTCCCTCTCTCCCTACAAACACTCACGAGCTACCCACAGCCCTTCTTCCCTTCTGTTAACACCACACACACCATCCCTACCCCTTATAATATTACACCTACTCTCACTTTCTTTCCACTCATCATATTCTCTCCACAGCACTTCTCTAACCCAACTCTCTACTTCTTCCTAACCCAACTCTCACTTCTCTCTAAAGAACAAACCCTTTCTCTTCACCTTTCCCTCTCTCCCGCTCAGAGCCGCGCCCCGACTCCTCTCGGCCAGAACCTCCGCCCCGACACCCGGACCTCCGGCCACCCGTCGGCGCACCTCCCGATGCCCACAGCTGCGGCCGCCGACCCTGTGCCCAACGCCGGCGCCCCCTCCCAGCGCGGCCGACCCCCTTCCGGCGTGCCCGACGCCGGCGCATCCCCGGCTCCCCTAGCCGAGCCCTTCGCAGCGGACCTCGACCCCCTTCGGCTTTCCGCCGGCGCACTCTCCGCGCCCTCGCGGCCGTTCCCAGCACCTCGTTGCACCCCCGGACCCCGATCCAGCGCAACTTCCGCTGTTGCCGTGCCCGACCAGCACCCCAGCGCTGACCTCAGGGCTGTCCGCTGTTCTGGACAACGTTCTTCGCTGGACTTCGTCTTCGAACTGTGGATTTGTGCGTCCCGAGTCCGAGGCAACCCTTCGAATTCTGTCTTTCTGGGTAATTCCTGGTTAATCACAGTAGTTCGTCCCTCCCCGGTGTCGATGATGAGTTGGTCCACGAATTCCCTTTGGGGAAATTTGATTTTTGGGGTGAACGTCATTTTCGGGATTTTCCGAGGAACGACGGGAAGTTCTGTTAGTTGGATTTCTTTATTTCCGAAACTTTCGGAAATGGTTTTCTTAATATTTTAGCTTCCGGATATTTTCGGTATTTTGCTGTGATGTTTTGGTTAGATTCGGACTCCCGAATTTGGTTAGGGTCGTTCCGAATTAATCTGTGGAATGTTTGTGGTTATTTTTATATAAATATTTTGGGATTCCCTGGTTTGGGATTTGCAGGAAAATTATTGGCATATTTCCCAGTTTTTGGGTTGACCAAAAACAGAGGAGATGTTGCCGGATTTTCCGTAAATTTAATAATATTTTTAAAATAATTTTAAAATGGATTTCGGAAATATATATTAAATATTTTGGTTTTGGGCGAGGACCGTATCGGTCAATGGGCCCCGGCTAAGTGCAAACGAAACCGGCTTCGCCCGGACGTTGAGGCATTAGCCTAGTTGACGATTGGACCATATCTGAGACTCATCAAATATTTATATTTAACTTATTTTATTATTAATATTTATTTATTTATATTTAATTTATAGGAAGTTTAGAACTAACGACCGTTTTTGTCTTATTTCAATTTATGTAAATAATTTGTAATGGACATAAGCCCAGCTGGTTGTTGGTTCTGTAACTGTAATTTGGTAGTGTAGGATTTTTGGTTATTTGCTGATTTTGCGAGTTTTGTAGCATACGAATAAATCGGATAAAAGTTATTTTCATATAAAAATGAATAAAGATTTTCTCACCTAAAATCTACAAGTTTTAATATTAACTAACGATCACGTATTTCTCACTAAAATAAGAAATTTAGTTTTATATTTATAGTTACTAAAATACAAGTTTTAATCGAATAATTTGGTATCGACGGGTTTTCTAAAATACAAAGTTTAAACGATCTTTCTCTCGTTATAAATTCAACGCACCAATACTCGTGTTTTGTTAATAAAGAATTAAAATTGATTAGGACACAATTAGAGATTTCAACTAGCGTAGTTAGATTGGTAACCCTGGATTCTGAGTCAATTTCTCGAATGTAGGAATTCGAGGACGATCCTAAATTCCCATCTCGAAGTCTCCAACTTTCTAGTCCAGTTCATTTGAGGCAAGTACATTTTGTGTTAGTTTACAATTATTTAGTAATCGTTTTAATGCAAGTTTAAACCACGATGCAACACGGAACTCTCTCTGAGAGCACTGACTGTAACTACAGTAACTGTTTGGGGACTAGGGGAGTAGTGTAATGATTATGACCACATCCAAAACAATAACTTAGGCCAGTATTAGCTTACCCCTCTTACACACGGGGATAAGCCGAATCGTATCAATAGGATACAACTGTACAACCCAAGCCGGTCATATTCATTGCCTATTCAAATCACACTGTTTTACTGCTGGAAATCTGTTTACTTCAAATTATTTAAAAGTGCATGATTCTATTATTATTTTAATTGTCAAATTAGCATGAATTGTACTTTGCTCCCTACTGACTGGAGATAACATTTTTAGGGAACATTGCGGATGCTGAGCTGTTATACAGCAGCTACTACGACCCTGTTCTGTACCCTGTAGTGCTGTCAGAGTCCCCATTGGAGGATGCAGGAACCGAGGCCGATGAGCCAAATGTTTAGATAGATTTTCTTTTCCAGTTTGTTGTTTCATTTTGAAAAAATTCTGTTTATTTGAATTCAGTTTTATTTCAGTACTTTTAAATTCCAGTTGTATTTATTTCAAAGTTTAATAAAGTTTCATTCCGAATATTGAGTGACAAATATAGATGTTGTTGTTGGTTACCTGCTAATGGAACAGCTTACTGCCGCCGTCTCAACAACGGTGCAGGCTGGGCATGATCCGGTCCGACCCAATTAGTTTGGATCGGGTCGTGACACTCGCTCTACGACAGTCTATTGTCGTATGACTGTCTTTCAGCCAGTCCATGCCTAAAATAATGTCAAAATTTCCAACAGAAAATTCTATCAAGCTGGCGGGTAAAGAATGCCCACAAACTACAACGTTACATGTTAGAATAACTCTACTAACTCCTACGAGCCCATTACCAGTGAGTACGTTTAACCTCCCTGGCAATGCCTCGAATTCCATTCCTAGCCGTGTCGGAAATTGTGCAGATATAAATGAGTGTGATGCTTCCGAATCAAACAATGCTACTGCAGGATATGAGGCGACGAGAATGTTACCTGCCACAACATCTCCCGATGCTAATGCCTCCTCCAAGGACAGAGTGAATGCCTGCCCTCGACCTCCTTGTTGGTTCCCATGTGCGGCCTAGCCTGGTGCTGCTGCTGGCCCCTACCTTGATGATGTTGGGGTGGTCTATATTGGTGTTGCTGCATCGACGGTCCCTGCTGTCGAAACATCTGAGCTTGTGGCATTAACGGGCGCTGTGCCAACGGTTTTACTGCCACCACTGGTCCTCGATACTTTCCTACCCCTGGTGCTGGCAGAGCAGAAAATTGCTGTACTGGTCCTCCTGACCTCGAATTCATGAGACAGGTGGTAACCCGATGATCTGGAATTCTACATATTAAACACAGCCTGTTCAATGTCCGACACACATCTCTAGTGTGCCCTACCTTTCCACAATAAGTGTGGTCTGCTGGGGGTTGCTGGTTCTTCTCTGTTGCTTTTGCTGCTGCTTGGGTGGTGCTGGCCCTCGCATTGCCACATCGTGAATTCGAATGCCAAGAGATAGTGTTGTTGTTCGGGGTGCTGCTCCCCCTCCTCCTTCGATCTGACTGTGGGATCTCTTCTGACCTCCAGTCCTTGCTGTAATCCTCTCAATGGTGATCTCATGCCTTCGAGTCGCCGTCAATACCTCATCAAAAGTTTGGTAATTGTGCCCCTATATCAATTACAAGAGATCAAGATGAAACCCTTGCTGAAATCTCATATCCCTCTGGCTCTCCGTTGCTACCATCTCTGGGGCAAACCTACTAAATCTGCAGAACTCCACTGCATAAGCATCTACTGTCTTGCCAGCCTGCTTGAGGTTGGTAAACTTCTGTTGTAGCTCAAACTGTGCCACAACTCCATAGTACTTTGTCTTGAATCTTGCTGTAAAATCGTCCCAAGCCACAGGACGTCTAATGCCTACCTTCTCTGATTCCCACCAATCATGTGCTTGATCCTGAAGTAACAACTTCACTTGATCGACACGTTCTTCTGCCGGTACCTTAGCTGCTGTCAGAATAGCCTCAATATCCTTAAGCCATGCATCTGTTGAGATGGCGTCCTACGTGCCCTCGAAACGGCGGGGGTTGAACTTGCATAACCTGGTGGATGCTGCTGAATCTTTCCTTGTCCCTCTTTCCAAAGTCGTCTGCAACCCTTGGTTGAGTAATACATTCTGCTCTTGCAACTGAGCGTGCATGCACTGCTAGGTTAACATCTGGTATTGCTGAGTAGCCATCATCCCTCTCATGATCTCCAGAAGGGCCGGTGTGTCCACTTCCACGGGGGTAGGTGGAACTGTTGGTGGTGGTGGAACCTCCGGATACTGTGATCCAACTGCTGCTTCTGCTATCACTTCTTCTTGAATAGCCTCTTGGGGTAGTTCTGGCCCTTGTAGCTGATCAACATGGTCAGGTTGTCCATGTTGCTCTCGTTGTTGCTGTTGTCCAGCCCTGACAGATGCGGACGAGGTACCCCTAAAAGGGATTAGAGAACAATCAAATGACCGGACAGAAAAGATAAATGAAGCCGAAGGATAAGGGAATGTCAAGCTAGGGTTGAGAATAATGAATCATGAGATCAAGGAGGAACATGTGTGATTGAGATAGCCTATAAATCAAAACACCCCACAAGTCTGAAATCATACCTGCATGTGCCACCACTAAAACCTTGTCACGCTCCAGAACCAGAATACTGGAGAGCGGGAGAATGACTCAGCCAGCTACGTATTACGGGTAGATGAATACCGTATAATACGATCAATGCTATCTAATAAGACGAGGGGGTGTATACTACATAAGAGTCTCACTATGGTCACTTCACATCTATTGTCTCAATCATTCAAACAAGAAACAGAAATAGAGAACATGTGAGATAAAGCAGTAAGGCGTCCCAAACGCTCAGTCAAAATGTTCTTGAGATCTGGCTTTACGAAACATAGCCAAAAGATGTAGTAAAGTATACACAATTGTTTATCAGCTGCAGCCTGACTTAGTGACAATTATGCAAAAGTAGGTACAAGACAATCCGACTAACATGTCGGTGCCAAATGGCAAATATAAAGTAAATAACAAAAACGAGCGAAAAAGTAAGGAACCCACTCGAGTCCACCTGCGATCATTCCTCTAGTATTGACCATCGTGGAGGTGGAAGTAAGCTGGATCCTCGGGGACCGGCTCTAAATCTGGCCATGCAAAACCAGAGAGGTTAGACCTCTAATAGCAAGTGCTGCAAGTGCACGATATGAGGAATGAAGCCCGTTTAAGAAAATATAATAATAAATCTCTGCTATCTATTAGGATTCACATAATATCACGACACTTCGAACCAACCTCCCAACCAAACAAGGACAGAAATTGGCCCGTCATGTCCTGATATTTTGATCATCTCAGTTAGGTAACAGAGTAGGTACAGTACACAAACAAATCAACTTAAACGGCCATGCAACTACTACGGCTTGCTACGGTGAATTCCAAGTTATCCTGGAATTATGCAATAAAGGATTCCTCAGTTCTTACTATGTACAAGCAAGGCTAGTCTATCCAGTCAATCAATTGTGCCAATCATGAATTAGACGAGTCCCAGCGGGACGCCCGTCATCAATATGCAATATACAATAAATAATATAAACATATACCGTTCCCTGCCCGTGTGGCAGATTTGCAGTATCTGTGAGAACCAGCCGGCCTGTCGGACACTTAATAGTCCCAAGAGGGCTGCCATATAAGAACTCGGGAATCCATTCTCTCCATGCAATCATTATTTTATTTAACTTAATAGTCTCTACGTTGAGTGAAGTCCCATGCCGTGGATCATGGTCATTCAGAATGAGTACTTTCTGTACATGGTACGGTATGCCCAACTCTACAACGATACCCGTGCGGTTAGGTTGTAGGTCTACAACAATCAAAACTAACCACGGAATAATCATGCCTTGACCATAAAGTACACATGCTATTTTTGTAAGATAAATAAATAAATAAATAAATTGAAGCCTGCATGTGTCTGTATGCCAATATTCGGGATTAGCCAGTCGATTTCAATAGTTCATAATTAATATGAACGTGTCTCATTCATTCAATTTAATAAGATGACAAGCCAGTCTCTCAGTTCCAACTAGGAACGCATGATCAATTATTTAATCAAGATAACAATCAATGTTAATTAATGCCAAGATGACAATCAATATTAAATAATGTCCACTCGGGACAGAATCAGCTCAAAGGGCATTATGGGCTATAGTCCATGCGGCCGGGAAGTTATTGGTCCATGCGGGTGAATAAAACATGCATATGCGATTAATAAATTACATGTGGCTCGAAAAGGCAAGCATAAGGGGATAAATGACAATTCTAATGGGGTCGGGATGATAAGTCTTTATGCGGCTTGAATTGAGACGAGTTCTATGAGGCTCAAGATACCATGCGGCCAGAGGTCGCCAAGGTCTATGCGGCTAGTATTACCAAGCTTTATGCGGCTTGGGGGAAAGTCTCATGCGGCTGCGAGTAAACTAAATCCATGCGGCTGGAATTGACCAAGCCTATGCGGCCCAAATGACGAGCCTCATGCGGCTGAACAATGCCATACAGACAGAGTTTAAGTCATATGCGGCCAGAAGGACTCGGGTCCTTATGCGGCCAGGATGTAATACTCATGCGGCTAAAATTTGGACGGGACATATGCGGTTTGGGAATCATCGAGTTTATGCGGCTCAGAATTATATGCGGTCGGACACTCCATGCGGCCAGAACTCCATACGGTCGAAACTCTTCATGCGGCCAGCTACTCTTCATGCGGCTCAAGAAGACTTGTCGCATGAAAACTCATGCGGTCAAGCATTGCCCTTCTTCTCCACTCTTCTGCGAGGGAGAACCATGGGAAGCCATTGCTTCCGAGCTCCCTAATTCTTTCATTCCAAGCCCAAAACTGGAATTCCATAGGTCAAAATGGGGTAGAACAAAATTCTCTACAACATGGAACCATCAAAACTTAAAAAATAACAAAGTTACTAGATCAAAACCTAAGAATCCAAAAATACATTAAATTTAGATCTACATGAAATGAGCCATGGACATTGAAAATGCTAAGTACTAAAGTATCTAAGAATCTTGAGAGGAAGACAATGGAACAACAAAAATAGTGATCCATCAAAAAGGAAGTTGGCACTTGCCTATGCCACTAGGTAGGTGGGGAGATTTTATGAGGAAGAAGAAGAGTAATGGTGAAGTAATGAAGAGAGAGAAATGGAATGGGGCTTTAAATGAAGGAGTAGTGGTAGGTGGGGGTTGGGTTCATGATGAACCAAGAAAAACTGAAAACAAACCAATCTAGGCCGAACCCAAAAGCAAAGTAAAAGCAGAGAAATAAGATGCAGAAAGTAAAATACAGAAAAATAATTAACGTGACATTAAAGGAATTTAAATACAAAACAATACATGATAAATATTAAATAAATACTTTTAAGCAATACATGGATTAAAATACGTATTTCGGGAACGGGTAGTGACAGGAGAGTATACCTCAAATGAAATGACTAACTTCTATGAAGAGCACATATTTATTCATGAGGTAACTGCTCCTTATTCACCACAATCCAATGGAGTTACTGAAAGGAAGAATCGCGCTCTGTTAGACATGTTCAATGCCATACTTCTCAGCTCAGGTGCCCCTGATAATCTATGGGGAGAAGCCACTTATCAGCCTGTTATATCCTTAATAGGATACCCAGTAAGACTAATGATAAGACCCCATATGAGTTATGGAAAGGTCGAACCCCTAGGATTAATTACCTCAAAGTTTGGGGATGTCTAGCTAAAGTTGGAATTCCTGAACCCAAAAAGAGGAAGATAGGACCTAAGACTGTAGATAATGTGTTAATAGGATATACCCTAGATAGTAATGCCAATAAGTTTCTTGTAACTCATTCTGAAGTAAATGAAATCTCTAATAACACAATTATTGAAGCTAGAGATGCAGTTTACTTTGAGAATATTTTTTCCTTCAAGGATAACCCCTTCATCTTCCTCTAACCCTTCTCTTATTCCATCTACTAGTTCTCATGATCAAGTACCTAGTTCTCAACCTGAACAAGTCATAGAACCTAGAAGGAGTAAAAGAGAAAGGATTGAAAAAAATTTAAGAGAATGATTCTTCACATTTTTGATAGAGGGTGAACCCTCAACTTATGATGAAGTCATATCCTCTCCTGATGCCCCTTTCTGGAAATAAACTATTAACAATGAGTATAAATCTGTTATGGAGAATAATACTTGATTTTTAGCAGACCTTCCTTTAGGTAGCAAACTCATAGGTTGTAAGTGGATCTTAAAAAAACTTAGAGCCAATGGTAGCATAGAGAAATATAAGGCTAGATTAGTAGCCAAAGAATTTACCCAAAAAAAAGGATTAAATTATTTTGATACCTACTCTCCTGGTGCTAGGATTTCTTCTATTAGAACCCTCCTGGCCTTAGCCTCCATTCATGATTTGCTGATCCATCAAATGGATGTAAAGACAGCATTTCTAAATAGAGATTTAGAGGAAAAAATATATATGGAGCAACCTGAAGGTTTTATTGTTAAAGGCCAAGAAAATAAGGTTTGTAAATTAGTAAAATCTCTTTATGGTCTAAAGCAAGCTCCCAAACGATGGTACAACAAATTTGACAAAGTCATTATAGAATTTTGTTTTATGCCAAATGAATATGACAAATATTTGTATTCTAAAAATATAAATAGAAGTTGTGTTATCTTATGCTTGTATGTTGATGATATCCTTATTCTAGGATCTTCACTGGAACTGATAAATAACACTAAGAATTATTTATCTAACCAGTTTGATATGAAAGACCTAGGTGAGGCAAATCTGATCCTTGGAATGCAAGTGTCCAAAAGGAAAGAGGGCTATACTTTATCCTTAGCACATTGAATTGAAAAAATGCTAAGAAAGTTTGAGTACTTTGACAAAAAACATGTCCTAACTCCTTATGACAGTAATGTTGTTCCTAAGAAGAATGAAAGATCACCTATAGACAACATAGATATTCACAATTGATTGGGTCCCTTATGTACATAACAAATAGGACAAGACCCGACATTGCATTTGCTATTGGGAGACTAAGTAGATATACTAGTAACCCAAATCAGTCACATTTGGACTGCATTGGACAAATTATTTATATATCTTAAGGGAACTCAAGATTATAAACTTCATTAATCTAGACACCCTGATATCATAAAAGGTTACTAAGATACAAATTGGGTAACTAATTCACATGATGTAAAATCCACAACTGGATATATTTTTACCCTGGCAGGAGCTGCGATCTCCTGGAGATCATGTAAACAAACTATCATAGCCAAAATTATAATGGACTCTGAAATGATAGCTTTGGACACTACCTGTACAGAAGCCGAATGGCTTAGAAATCTTATTATGCATATACATGTTTCTATTCATCCTGTTCTTGCAATTTCTACAAAATGTGATAATAAATCTGTTATAGAACAACTAAAGCATGATTCCGTGAATACTAAGATGAACAGTTACCTGCAGATGCGCTTCAAGTCAATAAAGAGCCTATTGGACAAGTATGTGATTCTTGACTATATAAAGTCAGAGAAAAACCTTACAGACTACTTGACGAAGGGTCTATCTATAACATTGATCCTAGAATCATCGAAGGGGATGGGGTTAAGCCCATAGTATAGTCACCAGCAGTGGAAACCCAATCGAGTCTGACTGGGGATACCAAGAAGCCGGTTCAATGGGTAGGAATAAGCTAGACTAGGTGACTATTATGGAACACTAACCTGAGATTAAATTCTCTTTAAAATAAAAGCCCAGGAGACTGTACATGTGTACATTCATACCCCATCCCTATGGTGACAGTGTTTATTTTGTGATATGGATAGGGTGAGTTTAAACTCTTAATAAGTCCAAGCATGATATGCATGGTTGATTCCTATCACCAACCCTTATGGACTTACTATATAAGAGGTCGTGAGGGCCGCGACTATTGGATAGGACGAACTTAGACAACTCTCATGAATGTGTAAAAGTGCACATGGCCAACCAAACGTGCCACCCGATAGACCCAAGTGCCTCTAGCGTACTATGTGTACTATTTTCCGAGTCTGGTTCAAGAAGACTAATTCAAGGCGTAGTCCATCAAGCACTTCTTTAGACAAAGACAATAGTCACTACGTGAGATTTAATGATGTAGTCTATCTCATTTATGCATAGTATACAACTGCCCAAAAATTCTCTTACTCTCCTCTTATCTTTCTTTCTTCTATTACCTTAGAACTTGAGCTTTTGGGGGGATTGTTAGCTGATGCTCAGCTTGTGAGCAAAATCTTAACTCCTACCTTTAGTTCCACATCGGTTAGGCAAGGGGAAATGAGTGTGTATATATTACTACTCCCACTTGTGCTTTATTAAAAGTTGTGTGTAGGTGCTCCATGGGCCACATGTGTGCGTCGCCACCGCCACTCGACCCGACTCAGCTCGGTTTGGTTCGGGGCGCGTAATGGGTGCGGGCACGTGCCCACATCTGTGGGCGCTAAATGCCGATCTGATTCCTTCTTCGGGTTCGGGCTGAGACCCAAAATATTTTTGCTCCTATTCAAATTTTGACTGTTACTATTTCGTTAAATTCTGTAACGGTTGGATTTTGAATTCCGTCCCAGTAAATGAACCATGTATTTTTTATGTGGTGTAACGTTTGAATTAAATTGGTTAATTAAAACTGTGTTTAATTCTCCTCTCCATTGTAAGCCTATATGTTGAGCTTTTTTTATTCTCGACACACAGAAAATTCTTGGCAGAAACTCTCTTCAAAAATCTTGTACTTCTCGAAACGCTTCGTCCTTCTTTTTCTGATCTGGACAGAGCTAAGTCGGTGGTCACTCTCTCCAAGTCGTGTACGACAACGAGATTCCGGTAAAGCAAAAATTTTACCACTAGGAACGTTCAGATACGGTCTGCACATAGACCCGAGCTAACTCTTAGGGCAGTGCTACGTGCGCGACTTCCTTGGAGGCCGGTAACATTTAATTATATTATTTTTTTACAGTTTTTAAAACAAAGAATTATGAAAAACTTCCAACAGGGAATAGGTGAAGTAGATGGGGCATGCAAAAGGGTACTATGGGGGGTCTGGGTTGGATGGGAGTTGGCAAAATGGGTGTGGCGGTCTGGAATGCATGGGAGATGAAGCATGGAAATGGAATAAGAAAATAGGTATTAGTATCCTACCTATGATGAAGGTATACATAACAGTATACATCATCCTACGATGATAGTATACATACCAGTATGCATCATTAGAAATAAACAAGTTGGTCTCATATTTTACATAAATTGGTATTCGAGCGTTAGCTACGAGCTTAAGTTTGCAGTCCAGAAAAGCTCGATTAGCTATGTCAAGGATATTATCTGCATGTCTAATCAACGTGTATAATTACCATGTCAATTAGTCCATCCGACAGAGTTGAAAGTCTAGCCGCCGTAGGCAGCAGACTCTGTGACATGGAACTGGAGCGCGCACAACAATGCAACAGCCACAGCTATCCCTCTTGCATTGTCACTTCCATGAGCCATCGTACTCTCTTCAATTAAATCTCTCACTCTCACAATCACTCACTAGCAAGTAGTCACTGGAGTTGAGAAAGTTGAGGAAGTGCTGTGTTATAAGAACGGACAACCTTTTATAAGCGCTCGGCATCAAGTAAAGTAAGTGCATGGGGTCAAAGTATGGTAGTACTGGAATGTGAATCGTGCTACTTTTTCGGGATGTGGGGGAAGTGAGAGAAGGGCTGCTACTTTCCAGGGGCTGAGAGAGAGGAGATAAGCAGTGAGCTGTCTTGGAGGGTCTAAGACTCGACCTACAGGAGAGGAAGTGAAGACCGATTTCCTCTTTCGCAAGCACCTCTGCTTGATTGAATTAGTTCAATGTACGAGCTCCTTGCATGCCTTCTTCACAGGACCTCACCAGATCTATCACTCATCCAGGTAAGGAGTCTTCTCTTTCTTATAATCATTACTTCGAATTGCTTGGGATTCGGGCGGTCCGGGGGGAACCACCACGGCTCCTCTCTTCTCGAGAATCCATACATCCCTTATCAGTGTATGGACAGCTATCTCTCGAGCACAGGTTTAGGTTCGGCCTCAATGGGAAAATGGAGCACCTAACAACGCATCTTCACAGACCAAGAACTACGAGATCGCCCCTTTCATTCTGGGGTGACGGAGGGATCGTACCAATCGAGCCTTTTTTTATGCTTTTCTCGGAGGTTTGGAGAAAGCAAAAATTCATAAGATTTCCCTAATCCTCCCTTCCTGAAAGGAAGAATGTGAAATTCTTTTTCCTTTCAGATGATCGATAGGGAGATAAAGCGAGCAATCATGATACGAAAACGAACCAACTCAAAACGGCTTGCGCTTATTGCGGGACATCCGAGAAGATACCAAAATGGAGAGCCCACGCCTGCAGGGTTCGCCTCGTTAGGGAAGAAAGATGTGCATCCCATTAGTCTCTCTTGCTTCAAACCGACTCCAACTACCCACAAAAAAGAAGAGAGGAATAACCTGTAACACCCAGTTTCTAAAATAAGGGTAATTTTGAAATTTTGTATTTTAATTTATTTAATTATGGTATTTAAAATTTTAATATAAATTTTAGTAATTTTAATCATTTTAAAACTATTTAAATCATGAATTATAATTTTGGTGTTTGGCTAGTGTAACCTTAGAGCCTAGTCATGTGATTAGGATGTTTGACTAGTACATTTTAGCTTAGAGGGTATTTTAGTCATTTTAGGATTTATTTGAATTTATTATGATTTATGGGAATTTGTGTGAATTTGATATTAATTAAATATGGCTATGTGTTATGTTAGTCATGACTAGCTGAGACTTATAGACTAACCTAGAACTAACCCTAGTTGGTGACCCTAGTCTAACTCTAGTTAACCTACTCTTAGTCATTAGAGATTAGTCTTAAGGTAGGAAGGATTACTTAAGTGAAACTAGTTCATGACTTATGGCTTAAGTCAAGGACTTATGATTTATCAATTTTGAGACTTGTGATTAAGCCATAGGCCCATGACTTAGGCCCAAAACCAAATTGAACCCACCCATGGCAGCCAAATTAGGGTTTCCTACCCCTATTTAATGCCTCTTTCATTTAGGGTTGGCCTTTCTTGAAAATAGATCTCAAGTTTAGAAAGAGGTAAATCCCAAACCTTAGAAATTTCTAATTAATTCATTTTAGCTCCTTTTTAGTCCTAGTCTTTTGCAATAGGATCTAATTTATGTTTATATACTGATTTTGGAGGAGCACCTCAGTTTGCATGCAATTTGGAGATTTCGAGTTGCCATTTGGAATCCCCTCTTTGAAGCTTTTCTTGAGTTTTGATACTCAATATGTAAATCATCTAAACTCATAGTTTTTCCTGATTTCTTTGCATATAAGGTTAGATTTTAGGGTTTCCTAGTTGTCCCCAAAATTTGGGCACAATTTGTGTCCATTTCGTGTCTGTATCGGACACGTATCATGATAGGTATACTAGGTGTTTGTAGAAATGCCACATAGGAATAAATTTTTGTATTTTTGAAATGTTATTACATGGATTTGTAGATCTTGCTGTGTGTGTCAATATTTGTGAAGGTGTCCTAGTGTTTTGTGTCTTTTTGTGAAATATTTTTGCACGAGGACACGCTGCACGAGCCCGTAGGCCGTGTCCTGCCTATCGGGGGCTAGAACTCGTGATACAGGACACGTCGAGACACAATTTTTTGTGTGAGCCTAGAGGCAATGTCTGCGCCCGTGCTCCCAATATTTGGAAGAACCTCATGGAGTGTGCGTGGCGCAATCGCCCCCACACTGGTCGTACGTGCCACGTGCGGGCTGCTGTGCGAGTGCACAGACACCACTGATACGCGTGTCGTATCGTGTCTGTGGGACTCGTGGACACGGTGCAGTGTGTGTCAGACCTAGGTCTACCCTAGGTGAACACGTGGACACGCGCACGTGTCGTGTCGTGTCGTATGTCGCGTGTTATACGCGCGTGCACGTGTGCACGATACTTATTTGTGTACTGTTAGGTTCTGTGTTCGTGTGTTAATCTGGACACGATTCGTGTCCAATTTATGGACACGAAGACCCTAACTAGTATCCTCACATGTATACCATTAATTACCAACTTGTTATTGTAAATTTAATGGTTTATTTGAATTCGAATTTCTGAATTTCTGTGTTCACTGATACACAAAACTGGAAACTGATTTTTTTGGTTTCAATTTGTTTTTTTTACTGTTTAGATGCTGTTAAATGTTAGAAATTAGTTACATACATATTGTTGGATGATGTACAAGTTCACTTTGGCTGTGCTAATGCATAGGAATCATCGATTTGGGTTTTTCATTGGGTTGAGGGATTTCCAGTCATAGGTTTCAGAATTCTGAAACCTTTTTTGATTTTCAGTCCACGCATTCTCTTTCTCCCTCACACCCAAGTCCATACATTGCCTACACACATATGCTGTATACTCACACCCTCCACACACTGTTTAAACTCTGAGACTAAAATGGAGAAACTGAGATTCTCTATATAATTGATAAGTTAACTTATATAACTTTTGATATTGACTGAGTTTCCCATAATGAAAATCTGAGATCTGAAACCTGAGAATGGTTTCCAATTCTTTTTCTTTCCTTAAACCAATTTGATTTAACTCCCTGTTATTCCTAACTGGTAGGATTTTTGGTTGTTCGAATGATGGGTTACATTGTGTGTTGAACAGGTTTTGGCATATGGATTGGGGATTCCTGTCCAGGTTCAGAAAACTGAACTGATAATCCAGTTTCAGTTCCCCCCACATCAACACTCTCACACATTGGATCCCCCCTTTTACTGTCACACCCTCACATTTTTCCTCTCACACTCCCTTACACACACATTCAAATCACACACACACAATCTACACACACACATTAGTTAACCCCCTACAGATTTTCCTATCACTCACTGTCAACACACACCCACACTTTACTGTTTTGAAATTCCTACATTCTCATGTACACTCTTCACACACCCTAGTGTCTAAAGCCTCACACACACACATATTCTTGCACACACACACATGCCTTGCCTCATATTTCCCCTCACATTCCTAACACACACACATACACACCCATGCCTAAACTCTATACCACACACACACATGTTAGACACATGCCCACACTCTAATGTCCACACACCCATTCCTGTTAACCCATATCCTACACACACATGTTACCCCCTTTAACCCCCTCTCTATTTCTCTATGTATAAATACATGTAAAATATATATGTATGCATATATGAACCTATTTATTTATATATATATGTATGCATTATGAACCTATGTAAATATATATGTATGTATGCATATATGAATGTATGTAAATATGTATATATATAGATATTGATATTGATATATGATATTGATATATGATATTGATATTGATATATGATATTGATATTATGATATTGATATTGATATATGATATTGATATTGATATATGATATTGATATATGATATTGATATGGATATATGATATTGATATTGATATATGATATTGATATATGATATTAATATTGATATTGATATATGATATTGATATATGATATTGAAATTGATATATGATATTGATATATGATATTGATATCGATATATGATATTGATATATGGGTTGGCATAGGCTTGGTATAGGCTTGGCTTGGTGTTGACCTAGTCAGACTAGGGATGACCTAGATTGGACTTGTTAGACCTAGTTTGACCATAGTTGACCTAGGTGTGACTTCTTGGTTGACCAGGGTTGACCAAGAGTTGACCTTGACCTAGTTTGACCTAGACTCATGTAGAATGCATAGTAGAGCTTCATTTTATCATTTTAGACTTGTTGTGACTTGTACTGTTCTATAGGAGACAAACACCACTCTTCGGACAGTATATTCTCTTCGGACATTCGGGATACCAGGCGAGTACATTCTCTGATCATTTTATATCCTGCTTAGAATTATTTTCCTGCTTTAAATTACTTTACTTGATACTGTTACGTTGGTTACACAGATTGGTACTATATGGATCTTTTTATGAGATGTTATCCCCCTCGGGAGCATCGGATACTGCATGTTTTGTGCGTTTCACGAATCATCACGTATCTCTATGCTTCCTTTGATTCACGAATCCTTTATGACACATGTACTCTCATGTTCACAGAGCCATCATGAATCACCTTCACGTATCACTCATTTTATGAGCCATGTGAAGTTTCACGAATCTTAACATAACTTGAACAGATCCTTGTGTATTGATTGGGGATGGGGGAGTAGAAATAGACATGTAAATATTATTCCAGTAGCTGTAGTCATGAATTACTCTCTTAGCTGTAGTCATGAATCTCCTATGCCATTCACATATTTATATTTTACTCTGACTCACTAGTCACTATTAGTTCTCTATGTATAGTAGATATTTCTATTACAGTTCTCTCTCTGTTTACATACTGTATTTCTTTAGTTCATGTATATTACTTTACTGTATGATTATATTTTCTAACCGACTATGATCTGTTGAGATGTACTGTACTCGCTCCTGTCCTGACTGGACCTGTTGAAAATATTACAGAGGATGAGGAGGAGGCCCTATGTACCACCTATTACAGAGCAGGCTTAGACGACACCTGCGACCTAGTTTCTCTAGAGGATCCAGCTGCAGTACAGGATGCTACTCCCAGAGTCTAGGCTAGATAGCTAGGCTTTAGTTTTCTTTCGACCTTGTTATTTGATTTTTAGTTGTTCTTCTAAGATGTTGTTATATTTAGAGACTTGTATTGAGCAGGATGTTCTTGAGTTGTTATCTTAGACACTTAGATTTTCTCCCTCTTATTTGTATTACATTGTGCTTTTGATCTCTCTATCTACCTTTACTATTCTGTATCTGCCTTAGATGTGATTGAGACTGTTCTGTCATGTCACCTCCATTCGGAGTGTATATACTGTACAGGTACCTTTATATTGTTAGATGATTGACCTAGGACAGCGTTCTACCGCCGACACTGCGGCGTAGGCTGGGCGTTGTTACGTTCTTGTACCCTCACAGTGGGTGCGGTTCGTGACACGTTTTTAGTGGTGGCCCATGCAGGTCGAGTTTATGTAGTGGTATTCGAACTAGAGTATCACTACAGCCTGCAGTAGGATTAGAATATTTTTGAAGGTACTCAATCACAAATAGGAAAAACTGTTATTCAGATTTCGTATATCTACATTTTGCCGCTTATTGTCTTCCTTGAATTTAAACTGTCCTTCTTTGGTATTTCGACTCATTCTCAGCAATTGTTTCCTTTTGATCTGTGTCTCCAGGATGGTTGACACGCGATCGCATCGCCAGGGCCAGGGGGTCGCCGATGAGAGGTATGTCACCTCTCATACTCAGCAGCCAGCCTCTGGTACCGCAGCTCCAGTCATGCCAGGCATTTCGGCAGCTTTTGGAGGAGCCCCACCAACTGTGAGGCATGAGCCGAGTTCGGTGATTTCGGATGTACTTCTTCAGCAGCAGCAGCTACCTGCAGGAACAGTTGATGCCGTTCAGCTGTTAGCCTTCTTCCGGTAGTACATGGAGGGTCAGCAGACCCAGCAGCAGAGGCACACAGCAGAGCTCGTACGAGGCATTGAGCTGGCAGTGACTGCGGTAGAGAGAGTCATAGCTCAGCCAATGTTAGCCCCACAGCCATACCAGCCACGGGAGAAGTACATCCAAGATTTCCAAAAGATGCACCCGAGAGATTTCCGAGGGACAGAGGAGATCTTGTATGCTGATGAGTAGATCGAGCATATGGAGGATATTTTTATGTTGGCTGAGATCCCGACGAGGCTCCAGATAGAGGCAGCGGCCAGCATTATGCAGGATCTGGCCCGTACATGGTACCAGACCGACCCGAGGGTCGGTACAGTAGGACAGACTTGGGCAGCATTCAAGAATCTGTTCAAGGAGAAGTTCTTTCCAGACGCAGCGCTGGGAGCCCTCGAGACCCAGTTCGAGGCCCTAGTCCAGGGGAACCAGTCCGTAGAGGAGTACGCAGGAGAGTTCTGCCGCCTGAGCAGATTTATGGAGGACCTGTCGAAGACGACGAAGGCCCGGAGGTTCCGGAAGGGCTTGGTAAAGGAGGTCAAGTCCTACACCAAGAATGCCCGTAGCGCTACATTTGAGGAGATCCTGGTGGACGCTTTAGCTGCAGAGGATGATCTTGAGCTTAGGCTCAAGAGGGGGCAAGACTCCCAGAGAGGCAGCAGTAGCAGAGGACCGGCCAAGAGGCCGTACGTTCAGCATCAGTTTCAGCAGCAGTTCCAGGGTCACGACCGTCAGCAGGGACAGCAGCAGCCCAAACAGCATCAGGCACCCAGACAGCAGGCAGTCAGTTGCCCATACTGCAAGAAGCCGGGGCATGGATAGGGTGAGTGCAGGAGGAGGCTGGGCAGGTGCCTACTATGTGGAGCAGCTAACCACCAGCTGAGGGAGTGTTCCCAGTACATAGGCACGGCACCAGGAGGAGGAGCCAAGGCTCCGGTAGGTCAGCAGCGGGGACCGTTACCGACGCAGTAGCAGAGATTTGTGCAGTATCAGCATCAGGCTGGAGGAGGCCAGCAGGGGCGAGCTTACGCCATGACAGTCGAGGATGCTCAGGCAGTGGAAGAGGTGCTTGCAGGTTCTGTTCTTTTCGATTCCATTCCCATCTTGTCTCATTATATCTATCTTGAAATTCAATTCTATCTGTTCTTATCTGCTTCCTTAATTGTTGATAAGTTTTGATTTGGCATTCTTTTCAATTTGGTTTTCTTCCGAGATGAGTCGTATGGGCTAGGTCGCCTAAGTTATGGAATCTAGAGCCTTCTATAATCATGATAGCTGGCATTGTTAGGACATATAGTCAGATTTTGGATGTATTTTTTGGGTGTAGGAATTTAAGGTTTTCGCTGCCAAGCATGCGGCAATGCGAAAATTTTAAATACCATAATTCTAGAGGTATGTACCTTAGTCGAGGACTCTGTGATTATCGTAGCCTTGCTCACTAGCATGACGAAGATTCTGAGTATCATGATTTTGGACAGACGCATATGATTATCTGACGGTATGTTTGAGACTTTGATTGTGGGGTATTTGACCTAGGAGACTACTACCATTTTAATTTCGAGGACGAAATTTTTCTAAGGTGGGTAGACTTGTAACACCCAGTTTCTAAAATAAGGGTAATTTTGAAATTTTGTATTTTAATTTATTTAATTATGGTATTTAAAATTTTAATATAATTTTTAGTAATTTTTAATCATTTTAAAACTATTTAAATCATGACTTATGATTTTGGTGTTTGACTAGTGTAACCTTAGAGCCTAGTCATGTGATTAGGATTTTTGACTAGTACATTTTAGCTTAGAGGGTATTTTAGTCATTTTAGGATTTATTTGAATTTATTATGATTTATGGGAATTTGTGTGAATTTGATATTAATTAAATATGGCTATGTGTTATGTTAGTCATGACTAGCTGAGACTTGTAGACTAACCTAGAACTAACCCTAGTTGGTGACCCTAGTCTAACTCTAGTTAACCTACTCTTAGTCATTAGAGATTAGTCTTAAGGTAGGAAGGATTACTTAAGTGAAACTAGTTCATGACTTATGGCTTAAGTCAAGGACTTATGATTTATCAATTTTGAGACTTGTGATTAAGCCATAGGCCCATGACTTAGGCCCAAAACCAAATTGAACCCACCCATGGCAGCCAACTTAGGGTTTCCCACCCCTATTTAATGCCTCTTTCATTTAGGGTTGGCCTCTCTTGAAAATAGATCTCAAGTTTAGAAAGAGGTAAATCCCCAACCTTAGAAATTCCTAATTAATTTATTTTAGCTCCTTTTTAGTCCTAGTCTTTTGCAATAGGATCTAATTTATGTTTATATACTGATTTTGGAGGAGCACCTCAGTTTGCATGCAATTTGGAGATTTGGAGTTGCCATTTGAAATCCCCTCTTTGAAGCTTTTCTTGAGTTTTGATACTCAATAGGTAAATCATCTAAACTCATAGTTTTTCCTGATTTCTTTGCATATAAGGTTAGGTTTTAGGGTTTCCTAGCTGTCCCCAAAATTTGGGCACAATTTGTGTCCATTTCGTGTCCGTATCGGACACGTATCATGATAGGTATACTAGGTGTTTGTAGAAATGCCACATAGGAAGAAATTTTCGTATTTTTGAAATGTAATTACATTGATTTGTAGATCTATATGTGTGTTTCAATATTTGTGAAGGTGTCCTAGTGTTTTGTGTCTTTTTGTGTCGTGTTTTTGCACGTGGACACGTTGTACGACCCCGTAGGCCGTGTTCTACCTATCGGGGGCTAGAACTCGTGATACAGGACACGTCGAGACACAATTTTTTGTGTGAGCCTAGGGACAATGTCTGCGACCGTGCTTCCAAAATTTGGGAGCACCTTGTGGAGTGTGCGTGGCGCAATCGCCCCCGCACTGGTCGCACGAGCCACGCGCGGGCTGCTGTGCGAGTGCACAGACACCACTGATACGCATGTCGTATCGTGTCTGTGGGACTCATGGACACGGTGCAGTATGTGTTAGACCTAGGTATACCCTAGGTGAACACGTAGACACGTGCACGTGTCGTGTCGTGTCGTATGTCGCATGTTATACGCGCGTGCACGCGTGCACGATGCTTATTTGTGCACTGTTAGGTTCTGTGTTCGTGTGTTAATCTGGACACGATTCGTGTCCAATTTTTGGACACGAAGACCCTAACTAGTATCCTCACATGTATACCATTAATTACCAACTTGTTATTATAAATTTAATGGTTTATTTGAATTCAAATTTTTGAATTTCTGTGTTCACTGATACACAAAACTGGAAACTGATTTTTTTGGTTTCAGTTTGTTTTTTTTTACTGTTAAATGTTAGAAATTAGTTACATACATATTGTTGGGTGATGTACATGTTCACTTTGGTTGTGCTAATGCATAGGAATCATCAATTTAGGTTTTTCATTGGGTTGAGGGATTCCCAGTCATAGGTTTCAGAATTCTGAAACCTGTTTTGATTTACAGTCTATGCATTCTCTTTCTGCCTCACACCCAAGTCCACACATTGCCTACACACATATGCTGTATACTCATACCCTCCACACACTGTTTAAACTCTGAGACTGAAATGGAGAAACTGAGATTCTCTATATAACTGATAAGTTAACTTATATAACATTTGATACTGACTGAGTTTCCCATAATGAAAATCTGAGATCTAAAACCTGAGAATGGTTTCCAATTCTTTTTCTTTCCTTAAACCAATTTGATTTAACTCCCTGTTATTCCTAACTGGTAGGATTTTTGGTTGTTCGAATGATGGGTTACATTGTGTGTTGAACAGGTTTTGGCATATGGATTGGGGATTCCTGTCCAGGTTCAGAAAACTGAACTGATAATCCAGTTTCAGTTCCCCCCCATAGCAACACTCTCACACATTGGATCCCCCCTTTTACTGTCACACCCTCACATTTTTCCCCTCACACTCCCTTACACACACATTCAAATCACACACACACACACACAATCTACACACACACATTAGTTAACCCCCTACAGATTTTCCTATCACTCACTGTCAACACACACCCACACTTCACTGTTTTGAAATTCCTACATTCTCATGTACACTCTTCACACACCCTAGTGTTTATAGCCTCACACACACACACATATTCTTGCACACACACACATGCCTTGCCTCACATTTCCCCTCACATTCCTAACACACACACATACACACCCATGCCTAAACTCTATACCACACACATACATGTTAGACACATGCCCACACTCTAATGTCCACACACCCATTCCTGTTAACCCTTATCCTACACACACATGTTACCCCCTTTAACCCCCTCTCTATTTGTCTATGTATAAATACATGTAAAATATATATGTATGCATATATGAACCTATCTAAACTATATATGTATGTATGCATTATGAACTTATGTAAATATATATGTATGTATGCATATATGAATGTATGTAAATATGTATATATATATAGATATTGATATATGATATTGATATTGATATTGATATATGATATTGATATATGATATTGATATATGATATATGATATTGATATTGATATATGATATTGATATATGATATTGATATTGATATATAATATTGATATCGATATATGATATTGATATATGATATATGATATTGATATTGATATATGATATTGATATATGATATTGATATTGATATATGATATTGATATATGATATTGATATTGATATATGATATTGATATATGGGTTGGCGTAGGCTTGGTATAGGCTTGGCTTGGTGTTGACCTAGTCAGACTAGGGTTGACCTAGGTTGGACTTGTTAGACCTAGTTTGACCATAGTTGACCTAGGTATGACTTCTTGGTTGACCATGGTTGACCAAGAGTTGACCTTGACCTAGTTTGACCTAGACTCATGTAGAATGCATAGTAGAGCTTTATTTTATTATTTTAGACTTGTTGTGACTTGTACTATTCTATAGGAGACAGACACCACTCCTCGGACAGTATATTCTCTTCGGACATTCGGGATACCAGGCGAGTACATTCTCTGATTATTTCATTTTCTGCTTAGAATTATTTTCCTGCTTTAAATTACTTTACTTGATACTGTCACATTGGTCCCACGGATTGGTACTATATGGATCTTTTCATGAGATGTTATCACCCTCGGGAGCATCGGATACTGCATGTTTTGTGCGTTTCACGAATCATCACGTATCTCTATGCTTCCTCTGATTCACGAATCGCTTGTAACACATGTACTCTCATGTTCACAGAGCCATCATGAATCACCTTCACGTATCACTCATTTTATGAGCCATGTGAAGTTTCACGAATCTTAACATAACTTGAACAGATCCTTGTGTATTGATTGGAGATGGGGGAGTAGAAATAGACATGTGAATATTATCCCAGTAGCTGTAGTCATGAATCACTCTCTTAGCTGTAGTCATGAATCTCCTATGCCATTCATATGTTTATATTTTTCTCTGACTCACTAGTCACTATTAGTTCTCTATGTATAGTAGATATTTCTATTACAGTTCTCTCTCTGTATACCTACTGTATTTCTTCAGTTCATGTATCTTACTTTACTGTATGATTATATTTTGTAACCTGCTATGATTTGTTGAGATGTACTGTACTCGCTCCTGTCCTGACTGGACCTGTTGAAAATATTACAGAGGATGAGGAGGAGGCCCTATGTACCACCTATTACGGAGCAGGCTTAGACGACACCTGCGACCTGGTTCCTCTGGAGGATCCAGCTGCAGTATAGGATGCTACTCCCAGAGTCTAGTCTAGATAGCTAGGCTTTAGTTTTCTTTCAGCCTTGTTATTTGATTTTCAGTTGTTCTTCTGAGATGTTGTTATATTTAGAGACTTGTATTGAGCTGGATGTTCTTGAGTTTTTATCTTAGACACTTAGATTTTCTTCCTCTTATTTGTATTACATTGTGCTTTTGATCTCTCTATCTACCTTTACTATTCTGTATCTGCCTTAGATGTGATTGAGACTGTTCTGTTATGTCACCTTCATTCGGAGTGTATATACTGTACAGGTACCTTTATTTTGTTAGATGATTGACCTAGGACAGCGTTCTACCGCCGATACTGCGGCGTAGGCTGGAAGTTGTTACGTTCTCGTACCCTCACAGTGGGTGCGGGTCGTGACATAACCAATTGACATTTGTTTACAGAATTAAAGAAGCTAGCTAGGAATACTCTTTATTTTGTGCATTAAGTGGTTCAAGTTTTAACGATATTCAATGCTTTCAGACTTGTCTCTGCAGAAGTCCTCGATATCGTACCAACAACTACTCCATCTTAATGTCAATACTCTTAGAAAAACCATGGTAACATATGTCTCTCTGTCCTGCATTTTGATTATCCTTCACTTGATAGCATGGACTGCCACTACATGTACTCATTTTCATACCATTAAACAGGAAAGAATTAAGATATACGATAAGTCTGACTCAATAAATAATTTCTCAATAAGAAAAGAGAAAGGGAAAGGAACAAGATCTAATGTCCATCTATGCCCTTTTTTTCCCTCCCCTATAATGATATATCAGAAATTTTTATCTAGAGTAATGAAATTTACCTAAATTCGAAAAAAAGAAAAAAGTTTGATATATTTGCAAACTGGGTAAGGGAACATCAACTTGAATGGTGCACGGAGCTCTGGAGAGAGGAGGGAGGACGGGGGGATTGGTAGAACAGGAAAGAGAAGTGTGTCTCGAAGACCACACCCTCTCCCCTTCCTTTTTGGAGACCCCCCTCCTGCAGATTCCCTCCCCCTTGGAGACCTCCCCTCCTTTTTGGAGACCGCCCCCTCTTACAGATTCCTTCTCCCCTTGGAGACCCCCTCCTCCCTGCAGATTCCTCCTTTCCCCTTGGAGAGCCCCCTTATCTTCTTCATAAATTCTCTTCCTCCCTCCTTGTTCTTCACAGAAGCTGAACTTCTTCTTCTTCTTCTTCATCTTCACAGAATCTCTCCCTTCTTCATAGTTTTGATTTTTTTTGCATATGGCTCAACCGAACGACGAACGTATTTATGGGGGACCGGTTACGCAAATTATCAGACATGAACGAGAAAATCATATATCTTATATGGTTTTCGAGGGTCAGGTAAATTTAAAATTGGTAAAAATGGTATAATTTTTTAAATAAGTATAATAAATATAATTCGCTTGTAGCTATACGATTATCCTCCCGAGGTACGAATACGAAAGCATAAAAATTGGAGGATATAGAGAGGATACCACAAATGGGAGTTAAATGACTCCCAAAAGCAGCTGGTGCGTTCATTTGGGTTCCAATATCTGGACAAAATTCAAATTTTAATCCACGATGTACACCTTATTTTTAGTCTCGCTGAGCGTTGGTGGCCTCAACGCAACACTTTTCCATTGCCAGTTGGTGAAATAACTATTACACATTGAGATGTTGCAAATATTCTAGGTTTACCTATTACAGGTGAGCCTATATAATATGATACAAATTTAAATCCATCAGAAATAATCAGGAGATACATCAGCATTATGCAACCATCGAACATGGGAGGGAGGAGTTTTGTCACGTTAACTTGGCTTCGAGGTAATTTTATGGATTTAGATGACACTATCGACGGCCCAGTCGAGGTCAATGATTTAAGGGTACGTATTTAATGTTAAGATTTTACTTATCAGTTATTTTTAATTGTTTGTTAATCTGTTAATTTCAATATTTGCAGATACTTCATTGTACTTGAGCCTATTTGCTTTGTTTATGTTGGGCAATTCTATTTCCCGACGGGCAGAAAAATAGAATAAATGTGCGACTCTTACCCTTCTTAGATAATCTGAAAGAACCTATTCGTCATGCATGGGGAGCTGCTACTTTAGCATATCTATATGCCAGCTTGACGGATTTTACAAGGTCGAAACTATGAAAAATTTATGTGGGTGCATGACTCTGGTTCAGGTAAAAATCAATACTAAAGTGATTTGAATTATATACAATTTTAGTTAACGTAACACCATATTATTTTTGTTGTATGTATGGTGCTACGAGCATTTCTTTATTAGTCGACCTGTAACCAGCACTACCAGTGATGTTGGAATTTTTTTCGTTTGCTATGCGATGGGCCACAAATGTAGTAGACCCGCATCATAATTTACACAAGGATGTTGCACTCTACCGGGGACCATTTGATACGTTACAGTGGAATGAGGTAATTAATCAATCAAGTTTCTTCCACTACACTTTTCAATCAAATTATTAGATTTATACAAATTTATCGTATAAATTGTCATCTAATAGGTTATGTGGATACTCTACTCGGAAGATGAAAATGCTCCATAAATAAAGAGGACATCATACGATCAAAGCCTACACAAGTCTTATATTATATTCGATCGTTACACCATGTATCATCCGGCAGATCGTGTTCTCCGACAATGGGGTAAGAGGCAGGTAATTCTGGATGACCCGCCTTGCATGAGTTATGAGATAGCCAATGCAAGAAATAGAATCGATAGTGCCAGAGCTGCCTGGTATAGACGATTCCAGGATAGTAGTGTAGCACATCTGCCCCTAATAGAATCCAATATTGAATGTAAGTTCTAACTTACTAGTATATTTGGATGGGTTGCGTACACTAGTGTATTTGACTTAGAATTGTTCTCACGAAATACAGATGATGGTGGCTTGGCTTATAGACAATGATGGGGAGCGCCTCTTATGATCAACAGAGCATACACATTTGAGGAGCCAAAGTTCAAGTCTAAAGCCATAGATGAATCTAGTCTGCGAGGTTTTGCTGAAGGCATATCACAAGCGGTACGACTTTACTACTAATTCAAAATTAGAAATATATGATCACAAATTTAATTTGCACATTTCATATTTCAGGAAATTATGGGCCAACAATATATCTAGGAACCAGAGAGCTATTTTCTGGCCACAAGGACGGGAGTGGATGCACGATATTTTATCTCGTGTAGATTCACTGAGTCTTGGACGAGATCCTGATGTGCCTCCATTGCATACATGTATCCCAGTCGATTATCCGGGTGCTATTGTGCCCCTGAGATATTCACGACGTCGCAGGATAGACGAAGCGGAAGAGGGCATTGCTGGAGAGGGCACTTGTAACCCCTCTTCTTGAAATTTGAAAATATTTATTATTATTATTTATTTGAGTTAAACGGTGAATTTTTGGAATTTTTTAGATATTTAATTAATTATTAATATAGAAGGCCTTAGTCATGGTTAAGTTTTAGAGTACAAGATAACTAAAAATTGTGACACGGATAGTGCAGTGGTGTACTTTGACTCGTGTATTAGCTATGATAGGGAAGGTCGGGTCATAGGTGTGCTCTAACTAGGAAAACCAGGCCAAGTTGCGACTTAACTCCTATAGAATGATTTAATTATTTATTATTAAAATCATTGACTTTTAGGAAACCTGGTTGTACCCAATTTAGCCGAACTTGAACCGAACCCAACCCAAGCCCAGGTAGTCATGTCGTGAGTCCAGAGACGTCCATGTAAGTGTATATTTATTGTATACGAATATAATTGCACATTTATTTTAAGGGGCTAAAATGTTTTCCTAATATTTGTTATATATATATATATATATAGATATATATATATATATATATATATATATATATATATATATAGGAAAACATATATATATATATATATATATATATATATATATATATATATTATATATATATATATATATATATATATATATATATATATATATTTTATATATATATATAATTTTAATTTTTTTATATATATGTTTTCCTATATATATATATATATATATATATATATATATATATATATATATATATATATATATATATATATATATTTTTTTTTTTTTTTATATATATATATATATATAGCATGGGTGTTATTATTTTTATTTTATTTTGGAAATATAATGAACTTTGCTTAAGATGCTATTTTAGATATTTGGGATTTTTTAGACTGTGTAAACTTGTGTATACACAAGTGTATGCAAGTATGTGAATAATATTATTTATATATATTTTTATGTTAATAGTAAATAAGATTGGTAGTAGTAGAATTAATGGTAAAATCATTGATTATATCCCTAAATATTATTTTAAATATTATTGATATTACACTAAGATTTATTGAGAAATACGGTAACATTCTAAGTAAATATATTGGATTGATAAGTGATATACACATATACAAATAGGCATAAATATTAAGTTACATAGATATAAAGAGAAAAAGAAAAAGAAAAAGAAAAAAGAATAAGAAAACAAAACAAAACAAATGGGAAACAAAACCACACTGTAGCAAACAACCAAAGCCCAGTCGAACAAAGCCCAGCCCGACCCCAAACCAGCGTATGATTATATACGTATACAAGAGAAAGAGAGAGGGAAGTATCTCGACAAAAGTCTATACCGCAAACCCTAGCTAATCCTTAAGCCCAACCCAGGCACCGAGACCTCACCACCACCCAACCCCAAGTGCGCTTTCCTGCACGGCCGCATGAGCGCAGCCGCGTCACCGGCAACATCAGTGGCAACGTGAGATAACAGCGCACGAGATAACAGCAATGACAGCAGTTTTTGGGCTGACTTTGCAGCACGTGTTCTTGATGTACGCTCAATCGTTTAACGAAAACCTACCCCGACACTACTTTTTAAGGCAATTTGTAGCCGATCCATCAAGAGATTAAAAATTCTATCTAAATAGGGTTGTAGACAACCTATAGGACTCAAAGACCCATCTTGTATTACCTGATTTCATTAAGTATATGAAAAGATATTCATTTTCCAAAATTGTGAAAATAGTGTTTCAAAATAATAGAGTTTAGAAAAACCTTCCGATACGTCATGCATCCCGACAAACCGGACAACGTGGTCATGAACCAAAAATATCGAAAGGTACGTATCAACTTCGTGGCATGTAGGCTTTGACCGGCAAATTTGATGCATATTCGTCAAAATTTATCGTATCGATCCCTTTGCAAACTAGCCAATTACTTTGTGCACGTTCGTCATCTCGAGACAAAACTTGCACCAACAGGATCGTGTCATTTTTCTGGTCCTGTATGCCAAGTTTAGTCTGATTCTGAGAAGGTCGACCGGAACGCTATTTTGGCGGGCCTGCAACCCGATCCAAAGGGCGATTTTGTGCACAGCCCGCCGGAATCCAACTTTGGACATACAGCTGGGTTTGTATTGAAAAACTGGACCCATAGACATATAGTTTGATGAGTTTATAGATCGTAGATGTTGGCACACTTTTCGGTACAAAGCGGGTCTAACCGTGGATATCATTTTGACCCAAAATGACCGTTTTGCCCTTGTGTCTAGAATTGGACTTATGGGTAGGCTATCCTAACTAATTTGACTATTCTAAAAATGTTATTAATATCTGTTTCAACATCCAAAGTCATTTACAGGAGTTGGAGTTTCACGGTTCATTGGTTGACGACTTGTTTGCGGGACATTTTGCTACCACCAGACAAGTATACCTTGTCAAACTTATACTGTATTTACATGTTTCCTTTTCTGTTGTATTTCTTTCCACATGGTTACATGCTTGTTATATTGTGATTGGTTTGTCATCGACTGTTTTACTTGTTTTCTAGATTTATGTGCACGTATAGGATATTATTCAGTTCTTTTGCTTGTCTATTGGTCTTCTTCGTGTTTATCGAGTATCGTGATAGAGTTGTCAGTTCTATGCCATGTTTTCTTGACTTGACATGATATTGATCGAATTGGACTTGTCTTGAGTATGACCTGACCTGACTTGACCATTATCGATTGGTTCTATCTTGTATTGTACTACAACTGAGATATACTATAGATTGAGAGTATCTTGCATTGTACTAGAGTCTATAGGACTTTACTTGACCCTTGTATTCCTTTAGGAGAGGAGATCGATACAATGATTGGCTATTCTCGATTGGGAGTACCTTGCATTGTACTATAATCGAAACCTACTATAGATTGGGAGTATCATGCATTGTACTACAAGCTATAGGGGTTATTCGATTGATTGGCCAAGTCTAATATTACATTTCCATATGACTTGTCATTTCTTAGATGTTCTTCTTGCACTGTTCTTATCCTCCATACATGTTATTTACTGTTATATTAGTAGGCATGTTTTATGTATCTTGCTAGTCCCCTGAGGGCTTGATGATCTCTTCAGGTAGCTGATTACCCGGAGTTAGTTAGCTGATCCTGATGGTAGTTGATTACATCTGCAAGATTCATGTATTTACTAGTGATATTACTTTGTTATCCTCTCATGCTTTATATTCCTTATCATGATATACTCTGCTTGATAGCCTAGTTTATAGACTCATGTTATTTCTTGGAGTCTAATCGGACATATATGCTAGTGGGCTGCAGACCATGACCCATAATGTTCATTCTTGTTTTATATTATTCTTGTGGATTGAGATATAGATTTACCTTGCCAAGATTAGACATATTACCATAGTCCAGACAGCTTATACGTATTCGAGTCGGGCTAGAGTCCGCTTGATACGTAGCTGGCTTGCTCACGCACTCGCGTCCCGAAAAGCGGGTGTGGGTTGTGACAGCACTAGCCAGTAGTACGCTTGAGAAGGCACTAGCCAGCAGTATGTTGAAGAAGGCACTAGCCACCAGTACGCTGGAGAGTATACTAGCCAGCAGTACTCTTGAGAGTATACTAGCCAGCAATATGCTGGAGAGTATACTAGCCAGCAGTACACTGGAGATGATACTAGCCAGCAGTAGCTGGAGAGGATATTGCTTTACACTATGCTGAAGAAGGCAGTAGTCAGCAGTATGCAAGGGAAGGAACTAGTCAGCAGTATGCTTGTATGGGTACTTTCTCAGCTTTTCAGCCATATGATCATCACATAGCGACTCAACAAACCAACACTACCGCTGCATATTCGTTTGATAACATGCCATATTACATACAGTTGATGACATCTCCATCAGCCCTGATGCCTACTCAGGAGGTCGAGGAAGAAACTAGAGATGAAAGAAGAGGTGAAGAGGCTCCAGATGAAAGAAGAGCGAAGGATAACATAGACCAAATAAGAAACCGACTAGGCCTTAGCTAGAGATCTAGTTCGAAGGAATTACAAATGAGTTGCCCGAGTAGGCCGCAGATTAAATATTGTTTGTAATAAAATAAAATTTTATTATGAAATGTTAGAAAGTTCTCTTGTCGTGAAATGAAACAGTTTGAGTACAACAAAATTTTACTCTCTTGGTTGACTTGTACATTTTCTTCTGTTGTGTACCATCAAACCGCAATTGCCACAGCGAAGTTCTCTTATCGATAATTCTCGTGGTTTGATGCAGTTTTTCTTCGGCCTTCCAGTTTTGTACCTGACATCTAGAACTCCAATTTCCCCTAACCAAAGAAGCTTAAATGTTGTAAGGAACTGGAATTGGTTCCATTTGTGGCTCGTACACACTGCACAATCTCTCAATAGAAAATATTACCAGATAATAACTTTCAATATCATGACTGCAATATTAACATGTAAAACATGCATGTATACATGGTATGTAAGTATGATACCACCTTAAACATGAACAAAATCTATCATCTAACCATACAACATATCTTCTAATCGATGCACGGTCTAATATTTCAAACAAATAACTATCAATTCCTAACATTTGTAGTTGATGTCTCTCGTTCGTAATAGATGTCATAGTCTTTAACATCTTTGGACAATAACTCGTTTCTAAATTTCTAGCTTGGTTTCTGTTTTTGCCATGAAGTGTTATAATCTTGGCTCTAATACCATTGAGAAGTGTAGTTATTGGTTTATCACGTAAGCTCTTAATCCAATTGTAAACATTCAGCAAGATAAGAAGTGTTAATATCTAATCTAGGACAAGGAGCATATGTTGTAATCCAATGTACAAAATGACGATTTTCATCATTTACATTAACAAGCAAATTGTACATCGTTATGTTCTCAGTTTTAATTATTTCCAATAAATATTGTGCATCTGTTTGATTATACGATCTAGCAAGCACGTCTAACAATCGATGAAATTTCTTTTCTTTTACAATATATTCTGCTTAAAATATTGAATGCAAAAAATGAGGAGATTCTAGAAAAATTACTCGCATAGCGTGTATATCAGATATAAATGAAATTCTACACCAATCATTAAAATAACTTTCAAATGATATTCTAACAACATTTAAAAACCAAGACCAAGAATCAGTATTTTCACCTTCAGTAGGGGTGCAACTCGGGCGGGTTGGATCGGGCTCAAGGTCAACCCAAGCCCAACCCGATGAATCATAAGTCTAACCCGAGCCCAGACCTCGGGTTCAATAGATGAAGCCCAAGACCAAGCCTGGAGGATCGGGTTGGATCGGATTCATCGGGTTTATCGGACTCTAATATAATATTTACAATAATTTTAAACATATGTAATATTAAACACATAATTAAATAGCAATCAAGTCTCGATAATTTCAAAGTACAAACTGAAATAACATTTAGGATAAAGAGTTGAAGAATTCGGATGAAAAAATTTATATATAAGTCGGGTTTCGGGTTCTTCGGGTATCTCGACACATGAACCCGAGCCCAACCCGATTTTTGATCGGGTTCAAATATTTCGACCTAAACCCAAGCCCAAGCCCGAATATCTTCAACCCTAACCCAACCCATTAGCGGGTTTATCCAATCGGGCTCGGGTTTAGCCCGCCCAAGTTGCACCCCTAACCTTCAGAATAACATAAGTAATAGGATACAATTGATAATTAGGATCATGATCACAAGCAATAAATAAATACCTTGATATTTTGATGAAAAAATGGCATCAGTGCTAATAATAGGTAAACAACCCCTTAAAAACCCATCAATGCACGCCTTAAAACAAATAAACATTCTCTAAAATTTGTTGCTTTCGGAAGTCTTAAGAAAACATCTACTACCTGAATTCGACTCCATAATTCTAAAACCATATTCCTCAAGGCCATCATATGCCTCAACATAACTACCATTTATTTCACGTAATGCCATCTCCCGGGCTCTCCATACTTTAGAGTATGTAATATGAATACGATATTTCCTGAATATATCCTTCACAATTTGTGATGCATTATTTGACTGATTATCTCTAATTAAATCAACTATAATTGTCTTAACCTATGCAGCGGTAACTAATCTATGACGTCATATCGTAAGTCCACTTACACAAGAATGACGACTTTCTAATGTACTAACTTTAACTGTTTGGCCTTTTCCAATAGATTTGGCATATACTCTCTAATGATAATTCTTTTGATCACAATTATATATAATTCTATGAGAATTATTTATAGCACTAGCTGAACAACTAAAATTATGTTGAATTGCTAAACTACTTTTAAAACATCTAAATTTTGAACAACTGTCGAATGTTTGTCCTATAAATAATTTAGGAGTGTTAGAATTATCAATATCATCACCATCTATCTCATAACCGGTATTTTCAATTAAATCGTCACTATTTTCGTTGTCCTCATCATCATCATTATCATCATCATCATTATCATCATCATCATCATCATCATCATCATTATCATCATCATCATTATCATTATGTTCATCTAGCAAGAGCGCAATTGTTTGAGAAGAAGAACTAGCACCCATGTTAACATGCAGGTAATTAGGAATAAATTCATCATTAGTTCTATTAGCAAATGATGATACTTCAGTAACATATAAACTGATATAAGGTGATTGTGAATTAATCTCACGAATAAAATTCCATCCTTCTTCACCATCTATCAATAAACATGTAGAACCAAAAATAGACTTTAGAATAAATTGGTAACTAAGTAAAAAATGTTCAGAAATAAATTGCGTAAATTTTGTAAAGTAATATGGAGATAAGTTATAAAAAATTGGGTATCACCTTCTTCGTAAGATAACCCATTTATTCTACCTCCATGTGAGCATATTATGTTAATATTATCATCCATGAGAAAGATGGAGAGATTAGCTTGTAAGAGTTGCGTTGCAAGGAGCAGGAGCTTGTAAGATGGAGAGATTAGCTTCCGTGCTAGGAGATGGAGCTTCCAAGCTTCAGAAAATAGCTTCTGTGGGAGATTCTAAAATGAAGAACGTAATGTGTTGGTGTGGAGAGAGAGAGATAAACATAGTAAATAAATAGAAAAAAAAAGACGTTAAAATATAGCCGTTGGGATGTGAACGTTAAAAAATATAGTCGTTGGATCTCCCCTCCCCCCCCTCTCTATCTTTCTCTCCCTTACTGTTTCTGCTCTGACCGCACGTCAAGTGAGTTGGCGCCCCCTCCCACCGTGCGTCAACTCACTTAGCACCCAATCCCACACCATGACATCATAGCAGCGCATGCCAATTGAGTTGCCCTCCCTCCGTGCGCGCCAACTCAGTTGGCTTTCTGTCCTCCTTCCTCTCTCCAAAGCTCCGCGCACCGGCCTAGTTAACGTTCCCTTACCAAGTTTGCAAATATATAGCATTTAGGTAAATTTTATTACTCTAAATGAAAATTTCTGATGATATATGTATATAGGATGCTATAGCGTTGCTAATTCCAAGCCATCAAATTGTCCCATAGATTGGCCACTTTTAATTTTTCTCATATTGTCCCGTAATGTCAACTAACATAAAAAATTTATATATATATATATATATATATATATATATATATATATATATATATATATATATATATATATATATATATATATATATATATATATATATATATATACTTAATATATATATATATATATATATATATATATATATATATATATATATATATATATATATATATATATATATATATACTTAAAATATATATATATATATATATATATATATATATATATATATATATATATATATATATATATATATATATATATATTTTAAGTATATATATATATATATATATATATATATATATATATATATATATATATATATATATATATATATATATATATATATTAAGTATATATTTTTTTAAGTATATATTTTTAAGTATATACTTAAGTATATATTTTTAAGTATATATATATATTTTTTTAAGTATATATATATTTTTAAGTATATATATTTTTAAGTATATTTTTTTTAAGTATATATATATATATATATATATATATATATATATATATATATATATATATATATATATATATATATATATATATATATATATATTGAAGAAAGGGTTCTTCATTGATCGGAACTAAAATAAATGTTACAAAGTTCACATATAAACTCATATCCTCTCTCAGTATAGTACTATTACACACCCATGATCCCTAACTCTGCTTCTATGTTGTTGATAATACCATTCACTTACATTGATCGGCCTTCGAATATTCGCCTATTTCGCTCTCTCCATATGTGCTATACTGTAGTGGCTAGGCGTCTTCTTGCTCTGTCGAATATTTCTAACCCGTGATTCTTTGCAGTCTTAATATCTTTGACAACCCCCTACAACTCTTCTGTAGTCGAACCCGCCATACATGATCTTTGACGGCAATGCCTCCATATGTGACCGGAGACAGGACATTCAAAGAAAAGATGATTCCTTGTTTCTAAGCCGGAGGAGCATAATACACAGCTTAGATCTGGGATAGGGACACCCATGCGGACCAATCTCGACTTCGTGAGCAAACGATCTCAGACTGGTTTATACAAAGATAATTGCATCTTCATTCCAACTTTCTTTATCCATACTACTTCAGACCATTCAACTTGAGGTCCCCTTAATCGCACATGTTCTTATACCTCCTTCGCCATGACCTCGCTTCCCGCTGTTCCTTCCCATTCCTACCTATCACCCCATGCCTCTCCATCTATGGGTACATCGGTGATTTCCGCCGTCAACCATTGGCCCACCATTCGGTTGTTTACACTCCATCTTCCATTTTGTATTGGAGATGATACTGCCTCGTCCGCTTCACATTGATCGAATATTGGCCAACCCATTCGGTCGATCATGGTTTGATGATTTAACCATGGATCAAACCAAAGGTTGGTTGTTAGACCATCATATATCACCTGCCTTATTTTGCCCTTCAACGAGGATCAGAGTCGAAGCAGTTTCTTGAAGTAACGAAAAAGTTATTGTCAATCTTTTGAACCAAATTTTTTTTGTCCTTCACGTACCTGCTCTGCTTCTAGCGCGCCTATAGTGATCTGCCTTCAAGGAATATCTCGGCCATTTTGTGCATATCTACTTCTCGGATGGCTTTAAGCGATCTAAGGCCGATACCCCCCCTTCTTCTTTTGGTCGGGTCAATTCATCCCAACCTATTGTGTGTGTCCCACCTTTCCAAACGAAGCTTTCACACAATTTATCAATTTTCTGAATAGTTCGATCAGGAATGTAGATAGCCTGCATTGAGAAATTAGTTATTGCATGTATTACTGACTGTATGAGTTCTACTCTCCCTCCAAAAGATAGCACTTGTGCTTTCCATCCTTCCAACTTCACCTGGCAAACCAAGATATCTTACTGGCAATTGGTCCATCTCTATACCGAGCATTTGAGTCCATTTACCTTTCTTAGGGAAATCCCGATTTAGATATATATGGCTCTTCTCTCTGTTAATATGCAAGCCCAACATCTTAGCGAACTCCTCCAATATACTATTTGTAATGCTCCACTCCGCACGAGGTATTTGGTTGGCTTGTTGGATGCTATCAGAATGTTGGACAGGGGCTTGTGTTGGAGATCAAGAGAGTTGAGACTGCTGCAGTCTCTCTTAGCTGGCTAGACGGATTGAGTGTTAGAATGTGGCTCGCCGGTGGAGCTATGTCCATTGGAAGATAGATGCGATCGGAATAGGAAGACCCTTTATACAAGGCAAGTAGAACTGTTCTCCTTCCTTCTTATTCATGCATGCTTAATAAAATGGAATAACATGATGCTATGAATATGTCCCTAATATCCCTTACCTTGAATGTTGAATAATTGTGATACTTTAGTTGCTAAATCGATAGAGATGCTTATGCTGGAAATCTTTGAAATGTATAAGACATGAATATTGAACTGCTGAATGAATAACGCTCGAACTACTAATGTGAATTGATGCATGAGAATAAATTGATAATGTCCCTTATGCTTAATGTTGATGAAATGAATGAATCACTTGAATAATGAGATGCTGCTTGAATGATACATGAGAAATGAATTGAATATGCTATTGTTCCTATGAAATGAATGAAATACTACAGGTTCCTTTGAAATGAATGAATGTTATTTGTTCCTCCTTGGAAGGAACGTTATGAGAATGTTATGAGAAATGTTATTTGTTCCTCCTTTGAAGGAACGTTATGAAATACTACAGGTTCTGTTGAGCGTATTTGCCCTTGTGCCTAACCGATTTTGAACTTTGCGGCATTTCTGCATCCTGTCTTGCTCCTTGAAATTTCGAGGACGAAATTTTTCTAAGGGAGAAAGATTTGTAACCCCACCTTTCTAGTGTCATAAAATTTTTGAATATTCCAGTATTTTTTAGTTTGAAGAAATTGTGGTTCATGATTATTATTTTGAAAAGTTTATTATGGTTAATTAATTTATCAAACAGGAATAATTAATCAATTGTACTTCTCAAAATTTCTAACTACTTAGAGTAATCTCCAAGATTCCTAACAACCCTCTAGCAAACTTTTTGTAATAAACAGGTCATGTGTAATAAAATTATTGTTCTTTTGTAACTTTTATATTTTCCTAACCATTTTAACACACCACTCTAATAAATAGTGGATGTTTGTAATAACACAAAAGGGGGAGGATTCTTCTGGAAAGTGGCAATTGGTGGAGGGGCTTTTGTGCATTTTTCCTTCAGTTCTTTTAGCATTTGAGTAAGAGAGAGAGAAATTATTTTTCACTCTCATCTCTTCCAGAGCTCTCGAGAGCTCTCTCTTTCCCCTAAAATTTCGATTCAGCTCTAGCCTTAACCCTAATTTCGTGGTGAGAAGAGAAGCCTGCCATGGCGAGGCTTCTACCTCGACGAGCGACGATCGTCGACTCCATCTCCGATTCCGTGAGGTGAGCCTAGGCGCACGCGACAGCATTTCTCCGGCGATCCCTCGTTTCCGGCGACGTGACTCCGACTTCCACGTGAGCTTAGCTTGCTCTGGCGAACCTCCCCGACGACAGCAACTATGAGGACTTCTACGCGGCGGTGTCGATTGTGGATTTTTCTCTCGACGACACTCGAGAGTCGTCAATCTAAGAACGGTGAGTCATCTTCGATCATTCTTTTTTTCAATTGATTCTAGTATTATTGATCTTGATCATGACGATCAATCGATCGAGTTTTAATCAATAGTTTCTTCAAATATTGGTTTGATTTTGAAATTCTAATTGAGTTTTTGTTCTGTCTTATTCTTGAATTGTTCTGGATTCGTGAATCGAGCATTCATCTTGAATCAATTCCTGTTTTGAATCCCAGGTGTTTGTAGATTTGCCTCTGAGGAGTCAGACACACCATTGTGCCCGAGTCGGACACAGGGAATGCAGTACTGATTCGTGAAGACATAGGTATTATTTCTTCCTCCATGTTTGCTCTCTCACCCTATTGTTTCACTCCTATATGACAAATCTTTTCATTCAAATTTTCCTTAAAAGAATTGTTGGATGACTATACTGGACTGAACAGGTTCTGTAGAATCACTTAGGGAAATCTTAATAAATAATTGTCAGTTTGTTTGAACCTTACCTTGATTTCTGAATAGAGCTACTGTACAGTGGATAGCTCGAATTGGTTAGAATGTAGGATGAGCTCTGTAATTAGAAAAGTGTGGACTGTTTGATATCTATATATATACATAAATGAATTAGTTGTGGACAGCAGAACATGTCCAGTTGTGAGTGATATCTGATATTGTTTTCCTTGTAATCATGGCTTGTTTGTGTATATCAACTGAGTTAGAGTCCAACTAATTTCAGTGTATCACTTGGGGATTCTTTGTTTTGAACAATTGTTAATTAAGTTGAGACTGTGGTAGTGGGGAGTCACTGAACTACTTTCTAGTTGGTTTTGGTCGATTTGGGCTGATACATTCATGTATCAGAACATAATTGATAATATTGGTTCAGTATTGCTTATCAGTTGAGAAATTTGACACAACTAGTAGAGTAGAACCGGCAGTGACTTAGTTCAGTAAGCTACTGCTAATATTCTTGTCTAAACTTCCAACATGGAGGGATTGGGTTGACTGTGGTAGTAGCCCTGTTTAGGACTGTATATAAAACAGTTAGTTTGTCTTGACTCTGGTTTATAGCAGTTTATACCAACCATTGTATATAGGTTTTACCAAGGAGTTGTATTAGAGTTATTGAATAGGAAGCTTATACAGGGACTAATTTTATCAGTTCTGAACAGGGACTAATTTTATCAATTCTGAATAGGGACTGATGGTATCAGTCATGTTCAAGACTGGCTTTTTGAGGTTGTTCTGAAATTTCAGCTGGAATGCTTCTGAAATAGGAATCTGGAAATGAGGCTGACCTGAGGATCATGACACCAGTAAGAAATATCGGCTAATTTTTTTTATTTAGGCCACTTTCCTATTGAACAACATATTGAGAATACTCTATTGAGCAATCAAGCATGAATTGTATTCGACTGTTGGATAGGAAAACTGAGTTTGGTAAGTTTCTTGCAAAATTGTGTTGATATCTCAGGTTGAGACTAATTGCAGGATCTGTAACCTATTTTAACTTCCCTGAATATGTTTTAGAGAGGACTGTGGGTTCAATAGAGTATAGTAACTGAATTTTACCTCTGAATATACAGATAGGCTAAGCTCCGTGCAACATGGAGACTGTTGTGCCCAGGACAGTTGGTGTCAGCCCATAACTAGACTGATATATGTATATCCTGATAAGGACTAAAACATGTGAGTCCTGTTATGTGCTGATATGATGAGCCATGTTAGAGGACTGATCACTTAGACTTATCAACAACCTGATCAACTGGATACTTGTAGTAGCTGGATACTTGTAGTGGCTATTTAGTTATCTGCTAGGATAGGTTGTTTAGAAAGGTAACTCTTTGGTAGAAATTAGAGTTTACTTTGAAGAATAGTTGGTTTTGTCTTCCTCTTTGATTAAATATGGTTGTGATAGTGGTATAGACATGAACAAGCACTGTACATAGATACTTTGCTAACAACGGTCACTTTTGGAAAGTTAAACCTTGTTTTGATAGATAATATTTGGGGTAGAATATATATATATATATATATATATATATATATATATATATATATATATATAGACTTAGTACATATCAATATGTTGTTTTGCTAATTTAGAGTATAGATAATGATATTCTATAAGTTAAGCTGTTTTAAAAGATAAATCACTAATTGAAACTAGTTTATGTGTTAACCAATTGTAACCATATAATAGGAGGATATCCAGCATTCCATTCCATACCTGATCACCCTGAGCAAGGCAAGTATACTCCTCGGACTTGTCTATTTTCTCATGTCTTGTATATTCATTCTTGTATCTTCTGGTTGACACGATATATCACGAGATTGTCTTGTATCATGTTTCCTTGAGTTTATTTGTGTCTGGGAGGGAAAATACTACAGTTGTGTGGTCAAACCCTGTTACTATTCATGCGAATAGCTTAGGCCCCGCATCGTGCACGCGGTACCAAAGCCGTACCATTTCATGTTCATTGAATCTACCCAAGTCGGTCACACAATCTGGTTGTATTTCAATATTGCACATGTTAGGATTCAGGTTGTATTTCAGGATTCATGGTTGTATTTCATGTTCAGGTTGTATTTCATATTCAGGTTATATTTCATGTTCAGGTTGTGCTTCATGTTCAGGTTGTATTTCATGTTCAGGACACATATCATGTTCCCTGTTTTACTTTCTGTATTTTCTGTTCAGTTTCATGTCTTGTCTCATTTTCTGTACTTATATATTTCTTGTTCATACCATGATGTTCATGTTTATTTTCTTGGATATACTTAGCTCCGCTCCTGACTAGGATATGTTGCAGGTGCTTGCAGGATATTGTTCTACCCTATGGGCCAGAGCCCAGGATATTAGCTGAGCAGGATGGAGACATGACTTAGCATGAGGATTCAGGTTTAGACTGTTTAGCTTTACTTCTAGATATTGTACATTTCATTCCTGATGACTAGTACAATTTTGATATATGGATTTGTGGATTATGGTGATCCTTCTGGGAACGTTTTATATATGTTGTGATTGTATACATTCATGTTTATCTGGTTAGATTTCCCTAGCTTGGTACAGCTTACTTCGTCATGTATAACGATGAAGGTTGGGCGTGTCCGACTCGTGTTTGATTATTCGGGTGCGGATCGTGACATGTTTTTAGTGGTGGCCCATGCAGGTCTATCCTAATAGTACCTAGGTCTTAGCGTACTATTGGGGGACTTGATTACACTAGGGAAACTTGATCACAACATAGAAAAATCTGGAAATAAGGGTATATCTGGTATATCAGGTATATTGATATTCTATAAACACTTATTGCTTTTAGGATTAGGATATTTTAATTGTTTTCTGTTTTTCAGATAGTCCAAAGCACGCAACACCGTAACGATTGATCCACCTACACTTGAGGGTTTCGAGCTTCCATTACCTTCTATCACTCTACTATCCCCATGGGTAGTACGTAGTTGACGGAGATGTTTGAAGAGTTCTCTGACAACCAGAGAGGGCATGCCATCCTTTTCCAAGCCAGACTTGTGGATACACTCTTCGAGCTAGAAAAGACTTCTGATTTCCAGACTCTCAGATATTTGGACTTTTCTGACACCGAGCGCATATCTTGCACCAGGAAGCAAATCGAGAACCTGGAGCCGCCACTGAAGAACATCCAAGCCTTTGAGGATTCGACTCCTCTGATCCAGAATACAGCATAGACAATGGAACAAGATGGGAAGCTGAAACACATGAGAAATAAGAAGACTTATGATGAAGACATCAACTACTATGGATCAACAAAGCATCGCCACACTCAGACAGTGCCACTTCAGCCGCACCATCAGATTCAGATGATGGCTATTTGTGCTTTCCACCGCCATCCAGTCATCGCTTCAAGGAGTACCGCAAGAGGCTCGGACTCTGTTTACAATACGGAAATTTTACCCACCGAATGAATATTTGTCAACAAATCGCGGATCGCAATGGCCGAAGAGCAGCAGGATCTCAACAGTCAGCATGACAGCAGCCGTATATTCTTGCTAGAGTCCTGCCTTTTAGCCCCAGCAGGAGATTCAAATTCAGATTCAGCCGATGACCATTTGTATTTTCTGCCATCGCCCAGGATACCACTACAACAAGTGCCGCAAGAGACTGGAGTATGCATGTTCTGCAGATCGTCTGCCTACCAAGTCAAGGATTGTCCGAAAACTGCTGATCATACTGCCCAAGGATGAGCACGAGGAGCACCAGGACTACATCAAGGGGACCGGTCTCTCTAGATTCAGCAACCACATGGAGCACTACCGCAGGGATCAGCCTACGCCAAGACAGTTGAAGAAGTTGAAGTGATTCCAGTCCCGGAGGAATAATGAAGACGGATTGAAGACAGAAGACTCTTTTGCATGGTTGGAAGAAACTATGGATCGTGATTCATCATTCAGTTTCCTTAAATCCCTTTTAGCACCTAGATCAATTCTTGAAACTTCTTGTTTGAAACTTTGGTTGATGTCGAAACTTACTTCGAGATATTGTTTCCTATTTCTGTAAACTTATTTCAGATCCACAAATCGATAATTGTTTGAAATTCATTATTCGATATCGTTGGCATAGTCATCATTCCTGACCTTGTTTCCAAGTGATGGCCCCTATTTGCAAATTTTGTTCATTTATCAAACTTCGTGTTATTTGAGATTTTAATCACTTATCGAGATTTTATTTCGAAACCATGATCCTCATTCGAAACCTTGTTAAGCTTCGTCTTATTTAGGACATTATTCAGGATTCCTTTGAAGGTTTGAAGATTTCTTTTCCTATTTTGGGATTGTGACTCATTCTCTATATGAGACTTGTTTTCCATTCATGACCTTGATTTTTCTATTCGAGAGTTGGTTGTCCCTACTTTGTTTCAACCTTGTCTCTTTTCCAAGATTTTGCTCATTTCATGAATACTTGTTTTCCTATTCGCTTATTGATATTATGTTCGCTATTCGAACTTGTGCTACCCGAGATTTTATTCCTACTCTAAATCTTATTTTGAAACCTTGTTCCCAATCAAAATATTGTTTGAACCTTCGTTTCTATGTGACGCTTGATCGAGATTCAGTCCCTATTTGATTCATTGTTTGAAGATTTTGTTTTGAGACCTTGATTGGTTTTCTATTGAGGTTTTATTCTTATTCATGATTTTATTTTGTTCAGGATTGATATCTACTCACGGCCTTGTTTCAATCTTATTTGAGATTTTGCTTATTCCGTACTCACGATCCGAGACCTTGTTTCCTACGTGTTGATTGATACTCTTCCATTCGTTCTTCATAATCTTGCTTCTTATTCAAGATTCTATTCAAAATTTTGCTTCCTATTCGTGGCTTTGTTGAGGGTTGATTTCTATCTGAGATTTATTTCCTATTGATCATTTAAGGTATTGTTCAAGATTCTGTTATACTTGGATCCCTGTACAAGGTTTCTTGTGCTTAGTACAAGACTTTGTTTTCTACCTGGTACCTTGTTTTTATGTCACCTTGAAATTTTGTAACCTATCTGGGATTATGTTCCATGTACGAAATTTTGTTACCAGTCCAAATTTTAATTGAGATTCCGGTTACTATTCAAAGCATCGTTTCCTGTCCGAGATTTAAATTTTCTTTGTTGATCCCTTATAGTACCACTACTCCTTGTCAGATCCTTTGTTGACTCTTGGTACCTGGTAAAACTCCTTATATTTTTAAGGACATGTAACATCACCTTTTATCGTGACTTGAACTGTTGGAACTCATTTTGAACCCTCTGGAAATTTTGGTAATTCCTATGGATAAGGTTGGAAGACTATTCGATAATCTACTAGGGTGTGACAATTGCGCGCTGCAGTCATTCTCTGGGTTACGGATACTAAGGGTTCACTGCAGCCAGCAGCGCACTGGCGAGGCTGGAACTCTAAATTGAAGTGATTTCAGACATTCATAGGTTTTCAAGTATTATTGAGACTTTGTCCTATTTTTTTATATCATGATCTCTTGGGTTGTTTCGTCAATGATTGTTGAAAAATGGATAAGGTTGACAAAATATTCGATGATATATTGTTATTTCAGTCACGGAGCCGAAAGTCCACTGCAGTCAGATATACTGGCGGGGTAGGAATTCTAAGCAAAGTGATTTCAAATACCTATACGTTCTCGGGTACCATGGAGACTATATTCCTCTTTCATACGATTATTGATTTTCCTTAAATGACAAATTCATGTACTCTTCACCTTGACTTGATAATGATATCTCCTGATTAGTTCTATATTTTATTCCCTAAATTCTTGCAATTTTCTTCTTGCATTTTATTGTTGGATCGTTGACTTTACACATTGCCATATTTTGATCCCGTTTCACTATATTTTAAAATCGTGCATATATTTTGATCGTGTTTCGTCTAAGTTTGATCATGCCTATCTGACCATACTTTTTCCTCTAAATCGTGCTAAAAATTTCAATTTTGATCATGCTTTTGAAATTCGTACCTTAATGATTTACCTTGCTGAGTCATTTCAAATTCGTATGATCCGTGTACCCAGTCGTTGAGCGTATTTGCCCTTGTGCCTAACCGATTTTGAACTTTGCGGCATTTCTGCATCCTGTCTTGCTCCTTAAAATTTCGAGGACGAAATTTTTCTAAGGGAGAAAGATTTGTAACCCCACCTTTCCAGTGTCATAAAATTTTTGAATATTCCAGTATTTTTTTTAGTTTGAAGAAATTGTGGTTCATGATTATTATTTTGAAAAGTTTATTATGGTTAATTAATTTATCAAGCAGGAATAATTAATTAATTGTACTTCTCAAAATTTCTAACTACTTAGAGTAATCTCCAAGATTCCTAACAACCCTCTGTAGAAGCATGAAATTTCACAACCAGAAAGCCCATGCGCCAGAACTCGGACAGAACACTTCACAGCAAAGTCAATAAGTATAGACATTTGAAGAAGGACTTTTTATTTATATACAAAAGTCTATTACATGTCTAGAAAAGGTTGTACAAAGGAGAATTTCTAAGTCTACAGCCAGCGGCCACCATGCGCCTCCAAATAGGCACAGCAGTTACCATGCGCCGCCAGTTAGGCGCAGCAGATACCATGCGCCTCCAACCAGGCGCATCCCACCATCTCTTCAGCAGCTCAGTTATGTGCTGCTCTTCCAGCCAGGCTCACCTGGCCGAGCAGGATGGGGGTGGCAATTAACACCCCCATCCAGAGAAAGAGCCTCCAAAGCCAAAGGAAGACGTTCAGGGCACCGCCATTTCGATCTACGGCCCTTCCAGAACAACGAAGACGAGGCCCGAGCATCCCTATCTTTGGATGCAACAGGCACCTTCCGTCTGCCTCAGAAGCCCTCGACTCCGTCTTTTGGATGTAACAGTCACCTTCAAGTGCATCAACGACGACATGGCGTCTCATCTTCACCCTCGGGAATACTTCGTCAACAGAATGCACCCAAGAACCCAAGATCATGATTGGAAGTACGTGAGAGAGTGAGAGGCCAACCTTCTCCATGCCACTATTTATAGGCCGGACAGATCAAACCATGCGCCAAGTGGATGGCTCTCCGAATTTCGTGCAATGAACTCATATTAAATGGATGAACCGGACGCCTCGACTTCAGCCAAATGGCTATTTAAAAGCACTCGAGAAGCGAAACAGCCGCATCATTAAAGACGTGTCGGATGCGACGGCTGGACAGCGCATCACACCCCTTCAAACACCAAGCGCCTCCCACAGATGCGTCCTGTACCGAGCGCATCACAGAGGATGCGCCCCCATACGTCCCCATACGCCTAGTGGAACGTCAACCAACGCGCCCACTCAGCTTTCCATCGAATGTCACCAACATTAAATGCTGAACTGACAGAGTTGGCAGCACGCCTCCCCAAGCCTGAACGGTTGACAGCTTTTGCAGAAAATGAAGCATCCACAACGTCAGCATCATCATGACTTTACCCCGACGGCTACTGCCACGTGGCCACCCAACCATCCGTATGCGCCTCAAAAGCCATGCGCCTCAGACCCTTCACTGATCCCTAAAGACAGAAGAAGAGTCTCCAGTTGAAGCTTTGCATGCGCCTCAAAAGCCATGCACCCCAGACTGATCTCTGATCCCGAAAGACAGAAGGAAAGTCGCTCGCATGCGCCTCAAAAGCCATGCGCCCAGAACGGTTCGTGACTCCTAAAGGTCACGAGCCAAAATCTCATCATGCGCCCAATCCAAGGCGCATCCCACCAAATCATCCCCCCATCAGATCCGAGATCTCCGAGCCATGAGTCGACGACACGTGTCCTTTGACTCAACTCATCCAAGATTTTAGCAACAGAAAGATCTTCTCCTTTGCTACGTGCCGGCTCACAACAGCAGTATGAAGAATTCAACCCCTCGAGTAGGGCACATCATCCATGCGCCTCCATCAGCAATCTCTACGTGGCGTCTCCACGTACCGGCGCATCCTACATATGCGCGCATGAGCAGCCAACCTGCCCAGCTATAAATAGAGGGATCATTTCCTTCTTACCTACCTACACACGGACAACGCACAGAATCTACGGAGAATCACCAGAGAGACAGGGACAGACACTCAACGTCTTCCTCCTCTCGGCAAGCTCCAGCACCCAGAACAATCTACACCTTCAGAGAACCGATAACCGTCGTCAGCCCGTCAACGGAGTCAACGCATTACCACTCGCTCCATTGGCACAAAGGACCCAGATTAAACAAAAGTGTACTCCTAGGACTACATCTAAGTCCTATATTGTAATACTGTTCTGTTTGTGTTAAAGTTTTCAATCAAACAATTTTAATGGCAAACACCCTCTAGCAAACTTTTTGTAATAAACAGGTCATGTGTAATAAAATTATTGTTCTTTTGTAACTTTTATATTTTCCTAACCATTTTAACACACCACTCTAATAAATAGTGGATGTTTGTAATAACACAAAAGGGGCAGGATTCTTCTGGAAAGTGGCAATTGGTGGAGGGGCTTTTGTGCATTTTTTTCTTCAGTTCTTTTAGCATTTGAGTGAGAGAGAGAGAAATTATTTTTCACTCTCATCTCTTCCAGAGCTCTCGAGAGCTCTCTCTCTCTTTCTCCTAAAATTCCGATCCAGCTCTAGCCCTAACCCTAATTTCGTGGTGAGAAGAGGAGCCTGCCATGGCGAGGCTTCTACCTCGACGAGCGACGATCGTCGACTCCATCTCCGGTTTCGCGTGGTGATCCTAGGCGCACGCGAAAGCATTTCTCCGACGATCCCTCATTTTCGGCGACGTGACTCCGACTTCCACGTGAGCTTAGCTTGCTCAAGAGAACCTCCCCGACGACAGCAACTATGAGGACTTCTACGCGACGGTGTCGATTGTGGATTTTTCTCTCGACGACACTCGAGAGTCGTCGATCTACGAACGGTGAGTCCTCTTCGATCATTCTTTCTTTCGATTGATTCTAGGATTATTGATCTTGATCATGACGATCAATCGATCGAGTTTTAATCAATAGTTTCTTCAAATATTGGTTTGATTTTGAAATTCTAATTGAGTTTTTGTTCTGTCCTATTCTTGAATTGTTCTGGATTCGTGAATCGAGCATTCATCTTGAATCAATTCCTGTTTTGAATCCCAGACGTTTGTAGATTTGCCTCCGAGGAGTCAGACACACCATTGTGCCCGAGTCGGACACAGGGAATGCAGTACTGATTCGTGAAGACATAGGTATTATTTCTCCCTCCCCGTTTGCTCTCTCACCCTATTGTTTCACTCATATATGACAAATGTTTTCATTCAAATTGTCCTTAAAAGAATTGTTGGATGACTATACTGGACTGAACAGGTTCTGTAGAATCACTTAGGGAAATCTTAATAAATTTTTATCAATTTGTTAGAACCTACCTTGATTTCTGAATAGAGCTACTGTACAGTGGATAGCTCGAATTGGTTAGAATGTAGGATGAGCTCTGTAATTAGAAAAGCGTGGACTGTTTGATATCTATATATATACTTAACTGAATTAGTTGTGGACAGCAGAACATGTCCAATTGTGGGTGATATCTGATATTGTTTTCCTTGTAATCATGGCTTGTTTGTGTATCAACTGAGTTAGAGTCCAATTAATTTCAGTGTATCACTTGGGGATTCTTTGTTTTGAACAATTGTTAGTTAAGTTGAGAATGTGGTAGTGAGGAGTCACTGAACTACTTTCTAGTTGGTTTTGGTCGATTTGGGCTGATACATTCATGTATCAGAACATAATTGATAATATTGGTTCAGTATTGCTTATCAGTTGAGAAATTCGACACAACCAGTGGAGTAGAACCTGCATTGACTTAGTTCAGTAAGCTACTGCTAATATTCTTGTCTGAACCTCCAACATGGAGGGATTGGGTTGACTGTGGTAGTAGCCCTGTTTAGGACTGTATATAAAAGTGTCAGTTTGTCTTGACTCTGGTTTATAGCAGTTTATACCTACCATTGTATATAGGTTTTACCAAGGAGTTGTATTAGAGTTATTGAATAGAAAGCTTATACAGGGACTGATTTTATCAGTTCTGAACAAGGACTGATTTTATCAATTCTGAACAGGGACTGATGGTATCAGTCATGTTCAAGATTGTCTTTTTGAGGTTGTTCTAAAATTTCAGCTGTAATGCTTCTGAAATAGGAATCTGGAAATTAGGCTGACCTGAGGATCATGACACCAGTAAGAAATGTCTGCTAATTTTTTTATTTAGGCCACTTTCCTATTGAACAACATATTGAGAATACTCTATTGAGCAATCAAGCATGAATTGTATTCGACTGTTGGATAGAAAAACTGAGTTTGGTAAGTTTCTAGCAAAGTTGTGTTGATATCTCAGGTTGAGACTAATTGCAGGATCTGTAACCTATTTTAACTTTCCTGAATATGTTTTAGAGAGGACTGTGGGTTCAATAGAGTATAGTAACTGAATTTCACCTCTGAATATACAGATAGGCTAAGCTCAGTACAACATGGAGACTGTTGTGCCCAGGACAGTTGGTGTCAGCCCATAACTAGACTGATATGTGTATATCCTGATAAGAAATAAAACATGTGAGTCCTGTTATGTGCTGATATGATGAGCCATGTTAGAGGACTGATCACTTAGACTTATCAACAACCTGATCAACTGGATACTTGTAGTGGCTATTTAGTTATCTGCTAGGATAGGTTGTTTAGAAAGGTAACTCTTTGGCAGAAATTAGAGTTTACTTTGAAGAATAGTTGGTTTTGTCTTCCTCTTTGATTAAATATGGTTGTGATAGTGGTATAGACATGAACAAGCACTGTACATAGATACTTTGCTAACAACTGTCACCTTTGGAAAGTTAAACCTTGTTTTGATAGATAATATTTGGGGTAGAGGATATATATATATATATATATATATATATATATATATATATATATATATATATATATATATATAGACTTAGTACATATCAATGTGTAGTTTTGCTAATTTAGAGTATAGATAATGATATTCTATAAGTTAAGCTGTTTTAAAAGATAAATCACTAATTGAAACTAGTTTATGTGTTAACCAATTGTAACCATATAACAGGAGGATATCCAGCATTCCATTCCACACCTGATCACCCTGAGCAAGGCAAGTATACTCCTCGGACTTGTCCATTTTCTCATGTCTTGTATATTCATTCTTGTATCTTCTGGTTGACACGATATATCACGAGATTGTCTTGTATCATATTTCCTTGAGTTTACTTGTGTCTGGGAGAGGAAATACTACAGTTGTGTGATCAAAACCTGTTACTATTCATGTGAATAGCTTAGGCCCCGCATCGTGCACGCGGGACCAAAGTCGTACCATTTCATGTTCATTGAATCTACCCAAGCCGATCACACAATCTGGATGTATTTCAATATTGCACATGTCAGGATTCAGGTTGTATTTCAGGATTCATGGTTGTATTTCATGTTCAGATTGTATTTCATGTTCAGTTTATACTTCATGTTCAGGTCGTATTTCATGTTCATGACTCATATCATGTTCCATGTTTTACTTTCAGTATTTTCTGTTTAGTTTCATGTCTTGTCTCATTTCCTGTACTTATATATATTTCTTGTTCACACCATGATGTTCATGTTCATTTCCTTGGATATACTTAGCTCCGCTCCTGACTAGGATATGATGCTGTTGCTTGCAGAATATTGTTCTACCCTATGGGCCAGAGCCCAGGATATTAGCTGAGCAGGATGGAGACATGACTTAGCTTGAGGATTCAGGTTTAGACTATTTAGCTTTACTTCTAGATATTGTACATTTCATTCCTGATGACTAGTACAATTTTGATATATGGATTTGTGGATTATGGTGATCATTCTGGGAACGTTTTATAGATGTTGTGATTGCATACATTCATGTTTATCTGGTTAGATTTCCCTAGCTTGGTACAGCTTACTTCGTCGTGTCTAACGACGAAGGCTGGGCGTGTCCGACTCGTGTCCGATTATTCGAGAGTGGGTCGTGACAGGACCGATCCGACCATGGAGAAAGTGTAAACGTACTGTAAGGGTACGTGGTATCGGTACATTCCATTCGGGCTCACAACCTGGTGGAATGGCGCACCGATTACCTTTCGAAGTCCTATATGGTAATGTCTGAAAATGGTGCACAAATACCAATGATCATGTTGTAAGGATGCACGCTAATGAATATTTTGTGTAGGCAGAATAAGTGTAACATTTAACCTGTGTTTGATGCAGGTACAAGGGAGTTGGCTATCGGTAAGAAATCACTTAAATGTGATATACTCAATATTTGTATTGGTTTAACTTGCTTGCTTAACGTGCCAAATAAATGATGCTGTGTTGTAGCCTTTCAATATGAGAACCTGCTTAACATGTTAAATTCAGTATGCTAGAAAAATGCCTTGCTATGAACATTGCTCAAACATAACATACATGCTAAGTGATGCTTTCTGTGAGAATGGTCGTAACATGTTTAAGATGTTAATGTTAACAATGACTAAATGATGCCTTTACATGATAACACCAAGAATGCTATAATGATGCTTCCACACGAATATTGCTAAGAATATGTTTACATGCTTCACTATGAATATTTCTCATGAACTGTAAATTGATGCTAGGTCCCAAATAGAAAGATCATTCTAATAAATGCTTGCTTAAATGATTATTTAGTATTGTTTTAGGCGTATGGGTTGGATTCTGTTCGCTAGTACATAGATGATGTGCTGACCCACATTTTTGTGGGCAGGTGCTCGTGCTTGAGATATTCTGTACACGAAGATTGGATTGATCGGTTCCGCGGCATCGAAGATTTGTTGTGCATGTAGAAGCTTTCCTTGCACAAGATGATGTCTTCTGTTTATAAAGGGCATAATGTATGGAGCATCGGATATTAGTTGTAACAGTGAGTTGTAAGCCAAGTCGGTATCGAGTTGTAATTCAATGTATTGAGATTCAAATGTAAGCTTTATAGCATTTGTTCAGTTGGCAATCAATGTAAAGTGAGATGTGTTGTAAGCATTGTATTTCAATACAAGTTTTGTACTCGTCTTCAATTATCAATAAAGAGAATTCAGTTTACATATTTCTGTGCGACTCCAAGTTATTCTCGTATCTTCGCTGCTGTAAGGAAATGATGTATTATATTCGATAAGAAAGATTGTCCTCATTAACTTCAATTTGTCCGCTTTCGCCGCTGCGATGTATTCCTATTTGAAGAATATCGATTATGTACCGTCTTTGCCTTATACAAGTGCAATAACAGACTTGTACGACATCACGCCCAAGCGAAGACGATCGATTCCAAGAGATAAATATGTGATTATATAACTCTACAGAATCAGGGCGTGACACTGTTCAGGGTATTAATAGCTCTCTTTGTAGGCTCAACGAACACAAGTAGGTCGTCCTCATATATTAGGTAAGATACAGTAGGCTGCATCCGCTTATAAAGTCGGGTAATTCATTTGGAGACAACATCAAACTCCATCTGACATGTAAAATACTCCATGATTATAGTGAACAAATAGGGGAGATCGGGTCCCCCTGTCTAATGCCCCTCGTACTCCCGAAGTATCCGCATGGTTGTCCCTTTATGAGTACAGAGAACATAGGACTGGTGATGCACACCATTATCCTTTCTATCCACCATTCTTCAAAGCCCATGTCCCGGAGAATTTGACACACGAAGCTTCTGTTGACCATATCATAAGCTTTTCGAAGATCAAGTTTTATACATTCTTTTCGTCCGCCTCCCTTATTGAATTCCCTTACTAAATCATGCGCCACCAAGCAATTTTCTGCAATGGATCGACCTTTGATAAACGCGGATTGATTATCCGAGATTAAACCCTGCATCAATTCCTGCATCCTGTTACACATTACGTGAGTAATAATTTTATAAAGAAATTGCAATAGGATATTGGCCGATAGTCTGCTAGCTCTATCCCATCCTCTTTCTTGGGTATGAGCGATAGGAATGTGTAATTCAACTCTCTCACAAGTCGTCCACTACTGAAGAACTCCTGAACTACCTGCAGCACTTGATACTTCAATTCTCCCCAGTGTTGCTTGTAAAAGGCAGCATTGAAGCCATCTGGACCCAGTGACTTATTAGGGTCTGCTCTATTTATGATCACGTCTATTTCCTCCATAGAGACTTGTTTTTTCAGTAATTAATTGCCTTCATCTGACACTAATCTTTTGCACGTAATAGTAGGAAATTGACCCAAATAGTCTGACTAATTGTATAAAGTTGAGAAGTACCTGACCGCTTCTTTCTCTATTTTCTGATCATCCGTACTCGGAACTCCACGCGCATCCAGAATAGGGCCAAGAGAGTTTTTATGTTGTCTCGCTTTGATAGTAGAGTGGAAGAATCTCGAGCACTGGTCTCTCGGAGCCACGAACATTTAGCCTGTTGTTGTAGACGAATTTCCTCCTAGAACCTAGACCTCCTTACCGCCTCTTGGAGGTCCAGCTCCCTCTACGCAAGCACGGCATCCGAAGGTCGGGAGCGCATCAAAGTTTGAGTATTATGGAGCTCCTTTTCCAGGTCTTCCAGATTAGTTCGGGGTCGGGTTCTGTTCCAGGACTTCAACAACTTATTAACATGTTTAAGACGATGGATAAGACAAAATTGAGCATTGCCATTGAACAAAATGCTAAATCCTTGTTCTATGGCTTCCTTGTATCCGTCAGAGTGCGGCCACGCATTATTAAATCGGAACGAATGACGGCGAGTCGGAGTGATCTCGCGAAGACGAATGAGTAGCGGAGAATGATTGCTCGTTCCGTTAGGCAGGCCTTCCACCTTGATATTAGGGAACATTGATAACCATCTATTATTGCAGATCGCCCTGTCCAGCTGACATAATACTCTGTTATGCGCTGAGTTATTACTCCATGTCCATATTTGGCCCGTGCGTGACATGCACGTCATCCCTGACGCAAGTAGACAGTCTTAAAAATCAGCAAGAATTGGGGTCGGGACTTGTCTACCCCCTATTTTCTCTAACAGTGAAGTTATTGCATTAAAGTCACCACACATAACTAGAGACGCGTTGTCAGAAATGGAGGTAGCAACCTGAACCAGGTCCTTCCATAGCTGGAAACATTGTCGTCGGTCGTTATGGCCGTATACTGCTCCGACTACAATACATAACCCCCCTTTGTTAATAAATTCCATCACAATAAGTTGTTCTGGCAAGAACTTTAGTTTCCCTTTCCAAACACGCTCGTCGACTGCATCCAGATACGAGCAACGCCACTTGTAGAAGAGTAGTGAACAAACTTCCAATGCAAGGGTGCGGTTGTCCAGTCTACTAGTTGATTTGATTTTGCTTTCCAAAATTGAAACATTAGTACATTTGTTGTTTCTAAATCTCTCTCCACCTCCCAATCGAATTACAACCCCGGACGTTCCATATGAGGATGGACAAGGATTATCACTGCGTTGGGTTGTCCAAAAAGTTCTTTCTACTCTCCTCTGGACAATTAGGTCGAGTAGTAACTGGAACCATACTGCCATCAAGCGTTACTGACGGAGTCGACCACTTAGCCGCTTCCTTCACGAGCCTCTGCCATTCTGGATTAGCATACGTCAAGTTGTTCGACTTATCTAATTCTTCCCTGCTCTCCTCTATGTTGATGTTCTTAGACGACCTCAACTCTGCTATTTTGGCTGCCTTTCTTGTATTTTCTATTGCTTCGTTTACTCCTAACTCATCATATATGCCCTTCTCTTGTGTAGTGATTTCTTCATGAGGCGCATAGCCACGACATCTCGAATTCCCGACTAAGACCATTGCAAGGCTCCCCGACGAGGCTTGAGAAGAACCAATTTCTGGTTCGTTTATGTGGTTCCTCTTCCATATGCGCCATTACGTTTGAGGCTTCTTGCATTTGTGTTTGCATTTGCACTTCAGTTGTTATTTTCTCGTTCGTCATATCCCGTTGCTTATCCTGAGCATTATCATCCCCTGGATCTTTTCCTTCCTTGCAATGGCTGTTAGTATGTCGAAAGCATATACACAATGAACACGATGGTGGTACCCACTCATACTCGATTTCTTGGGCAGTCCAGTCTCTATTAGGCAATACAATTTCAATCTTCCTTGGCAGTATTTCTTCGGCATTGATTTCTACAAAGACTAGCATACGTAAGTCGTCGTCTCCTCACAGTAGGGATATCCGTACATATCGGTTACCCACCATGCTCGGTAGCTTCATTATTGATGGTATGATCCATAATTGGGGAGATAACCATGGCATCCGTATCCAGATAGGGACTTTAGTTAGTCTGTCCTTCTCAAAGCTCAGGTCGGGGAACCATCGTTTCAGTACAACCAACCTGCCATCAAACGTCCACGACCCACCTTCTAGTATCCGTTCGAGATCCTCCGCTAATCCGAATTTAATGAAGTAGAAACCATTCTCACGCGAATAAAACTCTATGTCTCCTTTGGGTTTCCAGACCTTATGTGCAAAAGCGCGGATTGGCGCTTTGCTAAATTCAGCAAGGAGATGTTTGTCGACAGCCTTGATATGAAGACACATGGGGCTCCATTCTGTGTAGGGTTCTAGAATAAACAGTACGTTTGTCTCTTGACTGACCTTAGAAGTCAGCAATGTCACGGATTTAGTATTTTAGGTTACACTTTGTCGCGTACGGCGCACTATTTTTCTTCTCGAAGACTCTTGCAAATCTTTCCAAATCCGCTTAACTAGAATGCTAAGTAACTAAGGGGGCGTTTGGTATGCGGAATACTATATAGCCGGGAATTCTATATTCCCGGGAATCAAATTCCAAGGAATTAAATTCCCGGAAAAATTACATTCCCATGTTTGGTGACAATATAAATATTCCCGGGAAAAAAATAAAAAATAATAATAACGAAAAAAATGAACAAATATAAAAAAAACCGGTAAAAACGACAAAAAATCTGTAAAAAACGAAAAAAAGTAAAAATGATAAAAAATCGGTAAAAACGACAAAATAACAAAAAACAACAAAAACGATGAAAAAACGACAAAAAAATCGGTTAAAACGACAAAAATGACCAAAAAGTGACAAAAAATGTATAAACGACAAAAAAATCAAAATGCGGCAAAAACGACAAAAAACAACAAAAAAATCGGTAAAACGACAAAAAATGACAAAAAATCGGTTAAAAAACGACAAAAAAATCAGTTAAAAACAACAAAAAAAAATCGGTTAAAACGACAAAAAATAACCAAAAACGAAAAAAAACGAAAAATAATCGATAAAAACGACAAAAAAGGACAAAACGACAAAAAATAACCAAAAAAACGACAAAAATGACAAAAAATCGGTAAAAACAAAAAAAGGCTACAAAAACGACAAAAAATTGGTAAAACAACAAAAAAAAAGCTACAAAAACGAAAAAAATTGCTTAAAACGACAAAAATTGACAAAAAAGCGACAAAAGGGACAAAAATTGGGTAAAAACGATAAAAAATAATCAAAAAGTGACTAAAAAAGACAAAAAATGGGTAAAAACGACAAAAAAAAAATCGCTTAAAACGACAAAAAATTGGTAAAAACTACAAAAAATGACAAAAAAGCGATAAAAACGACAAAAAATAATCAAAAAGTGACAAAAAAGACAAAAAATGGGTAAAAACGACAAAAAATCGCTTAAAACGACAAAAAATGACAAAAACGACAAAAAATAATCAAAAAGTGACAAGAAAAGACAAAATGGGTAAAAACGAAAAAAAAAATCGCTTAAAACGACAAAAAATCGCTAAAAACTACAAAAAATGACAAAAAAAGCGATAAAAACGACAAAAAATAATCAAAAAGTGACAAAAAAGACAAAAAAATGGGTAAAAACGACAAAAAATCGCTTAAAACCGACAAAAAATGACAAAAACGACAAAAAATAATCAAAAAGTGACAAGAAAAGACAAAAATGGGTAAAAACGACAAAAAATCGCTTAAAACGACAAAAAATTGGTAAAACCGACAAAAAATGACAAAAAAGCGATAAAAACGACAAAAAATAATCAAAAAGTGACAAAAAGACAAAAAAATGGGTAAAAACGACAAAAAAATCACTTAAAACGACAAAAATTTGGTAAAAACGACAAAAAATGACAAAAAAAAACGATAAAAACGACAAAAAATAATCAAAAAGTGACAAAAAAAGACAAAAAATGGGTAAAAAACGACAAAAATCGCTTAAAACGACAAAAATTTGGTAAAAATGACAAAAAATTGACAAAAAAGCGATAAAAACGACAAAAAAGAAAAAATGTTCAAAACTAATCAAAATTGATCAAAAAAGAAGAAAAAAATCTAGACAATTTTTTTTTTGCCCGGACAAAAAAAAAATACCCACCTATTCTCAAGGGATAGAATTCCCATGTTTTGTGGGTAAACTATTTACCCGGGTATTTATAATTCCCGGGAATAAATTTTTTATAAGCCAAACAAACGTGGTAATAGATTCCCATCTTAAATTTTCCCGGGAATAAAAAAAAATACCGCGTACCAAACGCCCCCTAAGAGAAGAGTGGAGCAAATGAGACTCGCAAAGATTCTTCTATTACTTGGAAAATGCTCACAAGTTTTGGTGGGGAGAAACAAATGAGGCCTCCCACTTATTTATAGTGTCCATAGAATTTACATAGAAACATCAAGAACCATATGGAACCGGCATATTCCAGTAATTATTCTAGAAACATTTTAGGGACTAAATAAGTACAAGGAAGCTTCTAGTACATCCAGAAAGATCATGAGATATCTAGAAAGATCTCAAGTCTTTTGGAAGATTCTGAAATCCTCTGAAAGATTCTGAGACCTTCTGAAAGATTCTACCACCATCTAGAACATTCTAAAAGTTTTTCTTATAATCTTGGTATGTGAAAGACTATACAATTTTGCCCCTATGGAATGCAACTTTTTAGACGTTACAAGCAGCATCAAAATGGTGAAAGCCTTTCAGCTTTAGTTTACAACCTTGTCCAACAATTTTAAAGAATTCTCTTCTGTCTTCTTCTTGACGAGACATGGAATTGAATTGTTCTTGAATCCAGAAGTTTAAGAAAACTGTTAAATAGAAACCGAGAATAAAATGAGGCGTGTATCATATAAATTTTGGCAGTCCTAACAATAATAAAAAAAAATGCTAAGTTTAATACCAAATTCTTACAACCTTCTTACAACTACTCTCTCCCACCCCTTACACATGGGTCCTACCGGGTCCCACCACCACTCTCACCCCCCTGCTACATGGACTCCACCCGGCCCCACTATTTTTTCCCCTCCTCCAATCGAAACCCGACACGTGTCCGGTTGTAGAGGGTTTGTAAAATTTGGTTGTAGGCATAGCAAAGCTCAATCAAAAATTATTAAAATTCAAATTGCGCTAAAACAAAATTTCTTTATACTATATGGTTGTCCAAATTTTGACAGTCATGACTATTTGGCAGTCGTAACACTAGTCAGGACTGTCAGAATTTTGACAATCCTAAGAAGAAGAAAAATTCTCAACCATAGGATGGTCAAAATTTTGATGGTCCTTATTATTGTGAGAACTGCTAAAAAATTTTACAGTCTTCTGTCTTCGGGACTATGTTTATTTTTTAAGTTCGAAACCCCTAAAATTGGGTTCAAAACTTCAAATAAATTTTCATTGGAGAATCAATAACCTAAAAAAACTACTAAGTGATATTTATAACTACATGAAATAAATATAAAATTGAATATTAAAAAAAATATATAGTTAAAGAAGGTGAAGAGGAAGATTTATCTTGATTGGGAAGGATTTTTAAAAGGGAGAAGAAAGTATGAAGGAAAAAAAGGTGTTATGTTAGAGAAGAAGGAGAAAGTGTTGGAGTCCATGTTCACCCATCAAAATTATGGTGTTTGTTCACTCTCCACTAAGAAAATGACGCGTGTCAAAGTAAAAGTGAAAACCACCTTGGAGGATGAACAAAACCACTCCAAAAGTAATTTTATGTTGGTGATTTGACAAGTGTCATTTTCTTAGTGGATGGTGAACAAATACCATAGTTTTGATAGGTGAACAAAAATCTCAAAGTGATGTGTTCCCAATCAATTTTAATATTTTAGTTCCTAATAAAATTATAACTTATGTGTGTTGACTCCTAACAAACTTCGTATAGCACATCAATCATTAACCATTTTTTAGTACGATTTATTTAACTTATTTTAAATTAAGTATTAACAATTAATATTAGTATTTTATTTTATTAATTGATTATAATAAATTAAATAATACTAGGATTGTGCACTATTGATTACCTATACTTATTTTAATTATTAATTATCTTGTTTAACATTAACTAGTACTATAAAATATCTGACACATATATCGTATGAACCCAGATATGACATGACACAGTATAAAAGTACGACAACACCAACATTTTTATGTCTTCGCTATATTGTGAAGTGTTCGATACGCTTCTGGTATGTGTTTGAAGACTGTCTAAAAAATTTCTAGTGTATGTGCTTTCTAACTAAAAATTACATAACTTATTAGAAAATAATATTTAGTTAGTTTTAAATCAATATTTAATTTTTAATATATAATGTTAAAAATAGCCCTCTCAGGTACAAAATATATGGGTGCATGTGGACTGGTTGCTTTCTTATTACACATTTTGAGACACGAACTCTCTACAGGAACCGTAAAGAACCAATGATGCCCGTCTCCATTCCAATTTGGAACCAAACATAGAAACTGTATAGCTGACCAAACTTTTTCTTCCAACTACACACTTCACATGTGACTTGCAAGCAATGTTTTAAAAATCGGACCAATAATTGAATCAAATTTTTTTGGTATAAATGGACTCGGGATTCAACCAGAATTCAAATAGACTTGGATTGGTTTGGGTCAAATAGTAAATATTCATATTTACTTCTTTGTTTAGATTTGTTTGGTCATAAGTACGTTAGTTTGGTTTATTTTACACGATAAGGTCGATCAAATAAAATCAAGAATCAAATGGTTCAAATTTCACATGATATTTTTTTAATTTTTAGAAAAAAAAAAAAAATCAAATTTGGCCGGTTCAATTGTGAACCAGTCCAGCCGGTTCACTAGTTGAACCCGATTTTGATAAAAACTCGACGGTTCAATAAAAGATCCGGTTTTAGTAGAACCGGACCGATTTTTTGGCTCAAACGGTTGAAACCGGTCCAACCGCCGGTCCGGTCCGGTCCGTTTTTACAACATTGCTTGCAAGAAACCCAATAGCCCCCAAATGAAAAGTATCCTCCCTGCGAAATTGTTTATATAGTGTTACTAATCGGTTGAATTAAGTTCATCATTCCTTCTTTATTTATCATTTTGAGATAACTTGTATGTTAGAATTGAGTGATCAACTTCATAAAAATGATTGGTATATATACATGGATTACCTAATAATTATTTCACTCCTAATGTACGACACTATTGATTTGAACAGGTAGCGCTCGCTCGCTCGCTCTCTCTCTCTCTCTCTCTCTCTCTCTTAAAATCATACTTGAGTGGTTCTTGTCGTTACCGGAGAGAGGTAAAAGATTCTGACTGGGTGGCAAAAAATTAATAGATCGAGCCACGGAGACGTATTATTCCTTCCAATTATTTGGTGAGAGATGGAGGACAGTGAGCCCAACAGACATGCAATATAGCGTACACAAAATTTTGTACGTATCAACGGATATCTCAAAAATAATAATATACATAGGTGATAACTACTCAAACTTAAGAACATCCACAGTGAGACTCTTTTTAAGTGTTATATTTAATTTTTAGCCAAATTTTATAGCACTTGAGAGCTAAAATGGACTCTTATCCACGCTTGAAAAAGAGTAGAAAGCCAAAGGACTCTCCAAATTTGGAGAGTCTACTAGTGGAGCTATAGTTACTTGGGGCCCACCATATTTAATTTTTTCCTTCATTCTTTTTGTTGGAGTGTTGCTATTTGTCAATTATAAACGAAAAATAAGGAGAAAAAAGATGGGATGTTGCCACTTGTCAATTTAGAGTGTTTATTTGTAGTATACCATTGTGTACCAACATGAAGGAAATACTTCAAAATTAATTTTTGGAGTATGGTTTGAAGTAATTTGGAGTATGGTTTGGAGTGTTGCAACTGTGGATGGTTTGTAGTATACCATTGTGTACCAATACGAAGGAAATACTTCAAAATTAATTTTTGGAGTATGGTTTGAAGTAATTTGGAGCATGGTTTGGAGTGTACCAATATGAAGGAAATACTTCAAAATTAATTTTTGGAGTATGGTTTCAAGTAATTTGGAGTATGGTTTGAAGTAACAAGCTTTCACCGTATCTTTATTTATACCTTATAATAGCAAAACCAGTCATACATAGATAGCATTAGCATGCATTAGCTTAGCTCTCTCTCCAAAAGCTAACCCTTAATATTTCTTACATAGTGCAGGAAATCTTTCATGACTACAGTCAGAGGACTGGTCACACTAGCTAGCATCCTCTCGCGCGTCAAACAGCGGTGACGGCCATCTTCATCCCGGCCTGGCAGTGTCCGGCGAAGTTGCATATGAAGTAGTTGGTCCCCTTCCTCAAAGTGACGCGGTCCTTCCCGGTGGTGAGCACCGAGGACCCCCTTGGGGTGCTGCATCCTTTGTAGCCGGCGGCGCTCACTGCCACCACGTTGTGGACAGCGGAATTGTAGTTGAATACTGAAACCAAGCGGTGCGCACACACGTACTTGTTCGTTAGTGTTGAAATAATATAAATATTTTTAGAATTTTGACAGAGTAACTTTAACAAATTATTTTATCGAGTTTAGTATCAGTAATCCAGCCTCTCCACCATGACGAAAATAGTAAGAGACAAGTGAGATCAACTGACCGACTGTAAAAATAATTTTTATGTGTGCATATACTACATATATATATGGGAGCAAAAACAACACTAAAAGGCAAGGGCGGACCTAATAAGTCATGATTTTTTTTTTTTTTTTACATTTGAGGTTGACCATCCTCTCTTAAATTCATGTGTCTGTCTCTAGTGAGATCTTATTCTCCTTCAACAGTAGCATGACACACTATTAATTCTTGTATTGTCAAATTGTGTTTGCTTTCTTCGTGATGTGTATCTCACCACTACCCCGCACCGTGAGGCAGGAAATTTCCGAATATAGAGGAGAAATTATTCTCGGACAATATCACCAAATAAGCGCCTGGCATTATCAGAGGAAAATCAATGCTAATGCTCACGACTGCCACATGGTAAGTCCGTCCTACTAAATAATTTTTCAGCACCGAGTCCTCGAATATAATCTTAATAAAATCATGAATACAGAATTTGAAGTTTCGACTGCAAATTAAAAGCTATTAAGCTGAAGGGAAACGTTACCGAGCACGTCTCCAGCCCTGAAGCGCTTCCCCTTACTCCATCCGGCGGAGTTGAAGGTCCAGCCGCTGCCTCCCCCGACGACGTAGACAGCCGACTCGGCGACGTGGAACTGGAGCACGCACAGCAATGAGATCATGACCACAGCTGTCGCTCTTGCACTGTCACTTCCCTGAGCCATCGCACTCGATCACTTCAAAACTCTCACTCACACACTCACTAGCAAGTAGTTACTGGAGTCGAGAGAGTTGGGGAAGTGCTGTGTTATAAGAACGGACACATGATCTCCTTTTATAAGCGCTCGGCATCAAGAAAAAGTAAGTGCATGGGGTCAAAGTATGGTAGAATCCCATTAGTCTCTCTTGCTTCAAACCGACTCCAACTACCCACACACACACACACACACACACACAAAAAAAAAAAAGGAGGAATACTCTTTATTTTGTGCATTAGTAAGTGGTTCAAGTTTTAACGAAGTTCAATGCTTTCAGACTTGTCTCTGCAGAAGTCCTCGATATTGTACCGACAACTCCATCTTAGGGGCTGTTTGGATAGATGTAACTCTTTGAAAGTGTGAAAGTGGCACTTGCAGCAAGTTGAATTTCCGTGCACTTGCAGCAAGTGTCACTTTCCAAAATGTGTTTGGATGTAGTACTTTTTGTCTGGTGAAAGTGGAAGAAAATTGGGGTTGGTGTTTGGATGGTTGTTGAAAGTGGAGATTTGAGTTGAAAATATGATAATCAATAATTAAATTAATTACCATAATTAAAAAAATACATTAACTATTATAATTAAATTAATTATCATAATTAGACGAAAAATATAGTAACTATCATAATTAAACTAAATACCATAATTATCATAATTAATTATCTATTAAACTAATTACCTTAATTAAAAAATGCATTAACTATTATAATTAATTTAATTACAACAATTAAACAAAATATATATTAACTACGATAATTAAATTAATTACTATTAATTAGCTGTCACAATTAGCTATTAATTACTAATATATTAATTACCTACTAATTATACATTAATTAGCTATTAATCTGTTGTCTTTTCATTAATTAGCTATTAATCTGTCACAATTACCTACTAATTATACAATATATTAATTACCTACTAATTATACATTAATTACTATTCTGGACTCTTCTCTCACCAACTCTTCTTATTCCTCTCTCCCAAAAAAATGTGCTCTGCTGCAAAAAAATTGTTTCCTAAAAAAACTCAGAAAATCCTCCAACCCTTCCCCTCATCGGCAGCACAAGCGCCTCGAGGAAGAAGACGAGTCCCCCTCCGCCCTCCACCGTCCGGATCCGACGAGGACGAGGCTCGTCAAGGTCGCCGCGGGTGGCGCGAGCTCGTCGCCGGTGGCTCGTCGAGGTCGGCGGTGGCTCGTCGAGTTCGGCGGTGGCTCATCGAGGTCGTCGGTGGCTCGTCGAGGTCGTCGGTGGCTCATCGAGGTCGAGGTCGGTGGCTCGACCACTGTCACGACCCGTTACCCAAATTGTTGGACCGGGCCGAGCCATGTCCAGCCTACGCTTGTTAAAGCGTAGTAAGCTGTTCTAAGAATAGACAATAAAGGATCTAAGATACTAACAGTTCTAAAATCACATTTAAATGTTCATCACAACACAGCATCTATAAGCGAAGGTAAACAAACACAGATTTAATAATACACAACCAAAGTATCTAACTGGAGACAAAGTCCAGTATCCAAATATAAGAACATACCAAAGTCTCAGTCTCAAAACATAAGGAAATGACTAAGCAAGGTTCCCCGCTGGGGCCTCTACTGGAGCTAAGGCCAGGTCCTCAAAATCAGTGCCAATATGTAACACCTAGCATTTCATCCTCGAAAAGTATACCTACAACGTTATCCTGTCAGGACGGGAGCAAGTACAACCTCTACAACTAAAGTACTGAACATATAATGAAAGAGATGTACAACAAGAAACATGGTATGATAAGTCTATAAAATAGGAAATACTAGAAACATGGCCTCAAGGTACAACTGGGATCACAATATCATAGTAACACAGGGAACATGGCATATCTGGAATCATGGTATATCTCATAATCTATCATGGCAAGGATACATATGTCATAAAGACAGATGTATATGTAATGTTTAAAACTGGAGCAGGTACGTGATCGATCAAGAGGTGCTGAGGGTGGAGTGCCACCAGTAAGAACAATATGTACTTCCGTACATGCCTAAATGTACACACGTACAAGTGCCTCGGGATATTGGCCTCTGGCAAAGCCTACATGCATAATGTCGACCCTACACGGCCAAGGTCGTAGCGTGGGGCTATGATCACGTACTCAACTATCAGTTTTCCCATAACCCATATTCTAAACATGTAAGAGATACGAGAACAGTAAAAGCATGTGAAAGATACCGGGAGCGGTATAAGTATGACAGGTACTGGGAGCAGTACAAAACATGTGAATACTCAGAGCCGTATAAAGCATAGTAAAACATGTGCTGAGAACCAGTAAGAAGCATGTGAAGATATGATAACTGTCCTAAGCATGGTAGGGACCATTTTAATGTAACATGTGAAGATTTAACTTGCAGTTATTCAGAAAGCAGTATTTTAACAGGGTTAATACATGTTCTAGCATTAAAAGACAGTAAATGAGTGTATAGATGTACTTGCCTCGAGCAAAGCAAGAATACTAGTACGAAGATATAGATGTCCGGTATCCTGTCAATAATGATATACAACTCAGTTCTAAGCTATGTTCAATAATACACTAGTGGTGAGACACGACTCCTAACTGGACACTAAGCTAAGTGGAGACCTAGCATAAAAGTCTAATGTGGAGTGCCACTATACACAAACTAACTCTCTAGGGTCTTTACACTAGTGCGGGGTGAGGTCCAATACTATAACAACTCAAATCAACGCAAAACTTGCAAGTTGTAACTACTCAATAAATAAATCAAACGGTACACTAAGTTCCAACAATTTTAGAGATAGACAAAAAGCTTAAATATATATAAAATAAAGTACCAAAATAATCCTTGTTAATTATAGAAATTTATACTAATTTTTTTGGAATTTATAAACCCTCATAAATATTTATTAAAAATCAGCAAACATAAATATATTGAAAATGAGTTCTGTTTTCCCATTTTTATAAAATACCAAAGTACTTATTAAATGCCGAAAAAATTATAATAAATTAGCTAAATTAACATAGTATTTAAATATAATTTTTCCAAGATTTTTACAGCAATTAAAATATATATAAAAATTCAAAACCAGAAAGTAACAATATCTAGAAAAATAATTAATTATAAATTAAGGATAATACATAATCAAAATCTACAGATGTTGTCGGATGATAAAATAAATATCACTAACGTGTCCAGAACGGTCAAATCAGCTAGGATAGCCTACCCATAAGTCCAATTTGGATACAGGAGCAAAACGGTAATTTTGGGTCAAAATGATGTCCGCCGTTGGACACACTTTGCACCGAAAAGCGTGTCGGAATAGAAGTCTACAAAACCTAGCAAGTTATATGTCCACGAATCCAGAATGATGATACGAACCCAACGGTATGTCCAAAATGGAATTCCGATGTGCCGATCTCAAAATGATACGTTGACGCGACACTTGGTATCCGATTTGCACGGAAATGCGTGCCGGAGTAAATGTCTTCAAAACTCAGCAAATTATATGTCAACGAGTCCAGAATGACGATACGAACTCAACGGTATATCCGGAATTGGATTCCGATGAGCCGATCTCAAAGTGACCCGTTGACCCGAAAAGTGGGACCCGTTTTGCACCAAAATGCGTGCCAGGGCCCACGTTCTCCAAATCAAGCAAATTTTATATGAAAACATGCCAGAACGACGCCACGAGTCTACTGATGGTGTCAGAAATTGAATCCGGAGTCCCGGGTTCAAAAATAGAATTTAACAAGTGCGATTTAAAGAATTCGGACGACCAACTTTGGCGTCGAATTCGACCAACCAAACGTGCTTATAATGAAACGAAACCTAAAGGAGGCAGGAAGAGGGTTATACCAGCTATGCACCGTAACTGACAGTGCGCAAAACGGAGCTGCGACGGCGAAGTTACGAGCTGACGAAGTGGGCTCCACGAAACTGTCCAAAAATAGTTCAATTTAAAACGTCAACTTGGTGGCCAGTTTTGAGGTATCAAACGACAAAATTAACGGACGAAAATTGACAGGAGTGAAGATGGATATACCGAGATTGCGACGGAGCAAAGAGATCGCCGATCCAACGATCGGATCTCCCAGAAAACGTGTGCGAAGTTGCTGTCCCGAGACGCGAATTCTGAAGTTTGAAATCGCGCGTCACGGCGGGATTTCGACGTAAACGCATGAAACGTCTAGGCGGCGCGTCCCGGAGGACGGTGGCCGCCACAGGGAGTTCGCCCAGCCCGTGCGCAGCCGGTGGGGGGCCGGCCACGGCGACGGCAGCGCCGTGCGGCGGTGCGGCGGCGCACAACGGCGGCCCCCGCGCGCGCGCACGTGCGCCTGCATGCTGCTGCGAGCGCTGCTGCGGCTGCTGTGGTTGCGCGGGGGCGGTGCTCGCCGGCCTGGCACGACGCGGCGGTGGTCGGGGCCGCGCGGACGGTGGTGGTGGTGGTGGTTAGAGTGGTGAAGGTGGTTATTGTAGTGCCCCGTCCCTACATCGTGCCCCGTACTCGGTCCACGGGGTGCGCGAGAAAGGAACACTGTCGCTATCGATTCGGCCGGGACCGATAGGTCGGGATCGACCGAGTCGATCGAACGGGAACGGTTGAATTAAGATCCATTCCTCGTTATGGAATGTCTTCTTCGGAACCAAGTCCCATATTCAGCGGGTTGCGCCTCGAGGATTGACTCTGCGGCTGAGTCGGGAGAGACCTCCCGTTGCTCTGCTTTTCACGCCGCTTGCGTTGGTTTTGGCTTTGGTTTTCCGAATGCGTTTTCGTGAATGTTTTCGATGGTTTTCATGGTTTACATTTCGAGCTCGCATTTCCTATCGAACTCTTGCATAATACAGTGTTCTAATCGGTTGCTTGTGCGATTTCAGGTGATCGCGTAGGCGACGTCTAGCGCAGCCAACAAGTCCCTCGCCTCAAGCAAAAACTCAAGGTGAGTGGCTGACCCCCTTCGTCTCGACCCTCTATTTCAAAAGAGAACTCGGGTAATGTTACTAAAATTTAATGATTCGCTTGCAGAGCACAAGTCTTGTATGTTAGAAGTGAATAAGAAATGCTTTGTGTTGAAATGAGATAGAATAAATTCATGCCTGCAAAACAACCAAGTAAATGAATTGATCACATAACAAGCCCCAACGGTATCCTAAAATACACCATTTAACCCTTATGAACTTGGACAACTTGTCGACAAGGGGTGGTTTCTTCGAGCGGAATTCCGAGGCCACGGGACCGTCTCGGCCTAGGAAGAAACTGTTTGTAGCCGCGCTGGTTAGGCAACGCTGGAAAGGCAATCGGTAAGACGGGGACTTGCATCGGGGCTCGCTACCTGCGTTGCAGGGGTCCCGTATTACCAGGCTACGTCCAAGGCGGCTGGTTAGGCCAATCCCATAACAAATACTTGATATAAATTGCTATCAGCTAACATGGTAAGTTTTATGTCGCACGGCGCGCTCCGCCGGAAGAAACCTTGGTGTAACTTAATGCTTCTTATGAAAATATCCAGGATGGTTAGAAAGACCACTAAAAGCAAGTTGTATGATTTTATCAAATTCTTGAACCAAATGAGAGCCTGGAAAGTAATTAGCCACTCGCCAGTACATGTTGATTGTACTGATCCTCGCTCTCTATACAGGTGCGATAGATCTGGAAGGGCGTGCTACGTGAAGGGAAGCAACGCTCGTGTGTTTTGAAGCTTCGTCCGTGCATTGAAGCTTGGATCAACCCTTTTGAAGACTCCGCTGTTGAAGATCGAAGACAGATGGAGCGCCTTCCCACGATCCCAGGTGGTTTGTAATTTTGGTTGTATAATAAAGGGATGAATGTATGGAATGGCTATCTCGTCGACGTTCAGTTTGTAATGGAGTCAGTTTGTAAAAAGCCCGTGCGGCGCCTTTGTATCAAGTCTGTAAATGATGTTCATTATCAATAAAGCTTATGTTTCTTTCTCTATAATGTGTGTTCAATTTACTCTGCGCATTCTCTTGTTGTTGTGTTTCGGATAACCTTATGACTATGCCTTGTGCAAGCGCAACTTAGGCTTGCACGGCATCACGCCCCGGGGGACGACTATCGATTCTATAGAATCGGGGCGTGACATAATGGTATCAGAGCACGGCTTTACATCCTTGGCCTCTAGTGTCGAGTTTTCAGTCTTAAATCGTGAGTCTCGTGTCGATGAGATATGTCGTTCCATACAAGGTAGTCCGTAATAAGTTTGGTTACTAATGCATTTTTTTACCTTCAAAATCCCAGAAGGTGCGACGGTGAATGTGGCGAACGAAGAAAGTGCTTCGAGCGGCTCGAGTAGCTCGAGGCCCGGACCCTCAAACGATGCCATGGGACGGGTGTTGCGCATGCTGGAAGCGCAACAACAACAAGCTCTGGAAAATCAACGCCTGAATGAGCAACATCGACGGGAGACTGAGGCACATCGACGGGAGGTAGAGGCACGCCAGACCCAGTTCGAGGCCCGATTCGATGCACAATTCAAGTTGCAACAGAAGCAGCTTGATACCCTTCAGCAAATTGTACAGACAGTGGTGGCCAACAACAACAACTCCGCGACGACTCCTGCCGTGACCGAGCCTGCGGCCAGACAAGGTGAAATTGAACCGGAGGTACCCGAGCTTATGCCTGCAGCACCGAGAAGTTCCAACTTCGACGTGTCGAAATTCACAAAAAGTTGCCGTACTTCCTTCTACGGCACGGAAGATCCCTCCTTGGCGATCGACTGGTTAGAGGAACTAGAAGACAAGTTCGAGCTGCTAGACGTTGAAGAGTCCAAGAAAGTCGCATGCGCTCAACTTCTACTCCGGTCGAACGCGCACGACTGGTGGGCCGTACAAAAGCGAGCGATCAGACGCGACGACGAGACAGCGACAATTCCTTGGGCCACCTTCCGCGAGGCGTTCGAGATCGAGTACCTCCCCGAAGCCGTTCGACAAGAGAAGGAAAATGAATTCATGCAGCTAAGGCAAGGGAATATGACGGTGCGGCAGTATGCAGCAGAGTTCAACAAGTTAGCCAAGTTTGCTGGACAATACCTGCCTTCCATGGCGAGTCGTGCACGACGGTTCGAAGTGGGCCTACGGCCATCTATTTCCGCCCATGTGTCCGTCCCGCAATACAAAACGATGGGGGAGTCTCTCAACCACGCCCTCCGCCTTGAATGCCAATATCCTCCAGGTGCTGCCGGCGCTGTGCATACCTACAATCACAAACGCCCTAGCCACGCTGGAGGAAACAACGTGACCAAGCGTCCGAACAACGGGCCCCAAGGCGGATATCAAGGGCGTGACACACGATACTGCAACCGATGTCGTCGTCACGGTCACACGATTGACTACTGCCGGATACCAGAGGATGGGTGCTGGAACTGTGGCAAGAGGGGCCACCAACGTGCTGAGTGTCCAACCAGATGGCCGAACCCAACGGCGCCCCAACAACGTCGTCCAATGGCGCCCCAGCAGCACCGTCCAGGGAATCAAGTCCCAGCGCCTCGAGCCCATCAACCTGCACCGCAAAATGGCAAAGACCGTCGCCCCAATGCCCAGGGCCGCGTCTATGCCATGACTCGAGATGAAGTGCTTGCGTCAGATACTGTCGTGACAGGTATACTTAGTTTCAATAATGTGCCTGCTCGTGTACTATTTGATTCAGGTGCTTCGCATAGTTTTATAGCGGCGGACTTTGTCGCCGAGCACGAATTTCCGTTAGTATCATTAGACCTCGACCTTAGCGTGAGTACACCTTCGGGCACACCTATCCTCACTAATTCAGCCTGCACCGACGGGATTATCTGTATCGGCGGTCAAAAGATTGGTCTGGACGTGATGGTCCTAGACATGAAGGACTTCGATATCATTCTGGGAATGGATTGGCTCGGGCCGTGCAACGCAACCATAGACTGTGCCAGAAAGACGGTCACCTTCCGCATTCCAGGGGTGCCTGAATTCTGCTTTTCGTGTGGTGAGGCGTCGTCGACCTGCATGTTGATTTCGGCAATTTCTGCTCGGAGGATGCTGCATTCTGCGTGCGAAGACTATTTGGCGTCCGTCCGAGACATGCGACAGGATGGTGCAAACGCGGGTCAGACCGACGTTGTGGCAGAATTCCCCGACGTGTTCCCGGACGAGCTACCCGGCATGCCTTCCGATCGAGAAATCGAATTCAGCATCGATACATTTCCCGATACTCGACCGATTTCCAAGGCCCCGTACAGAATGGCTCCCGCCGAGCTGAAGGAACTCAAGGTCCAGCTACAAGAGTTACTCGATAAAGGGTTTATTCGGCCTAGTGTTTCGCCGTGGGGAGCGCCCGTTTTGTTCGTGAAGAAGAAGGACGGATCCCTGCGCCTGTGCGTCGATTACCGAGAGCTTAACAAGGCCACCATCCGGAACAAGTACCCATTGCCCCGCATAGACGACCTATTCGATCAACTGCAAGGCGCCTCGGTATTTTCGAAGATTGATCTCCGCTCAGGCTATCATCAGCTCAAGATCAAGTCGGACGACGTGCAAAAGTCAGCCTTTCGTACTCGGTACGGCCACTACGAGTTCCTGGTGATGCCATTCGGCCTGACGAATGCCCCTGCCGCCTTCATGGACCTAATGAATCGGGTGTTTCGACCCTACCTTGATAAATTTGTGGTAGTCTTCATTGACGACATTCTCGTCCACTCGAAAGACAGGGTGCAGCATGCAGAACATCTGCGGACCGTGCTCCAGACACTTCGAGAGAACCAGCTGTATGCGAAGCAGAGTAAGTACGAATTTTGGCTCAGTAGCGTGTCCTTCCTTGGTCACATCATCTCGTCCGAAGGCATTGCAGTCAATCCGAAGAAAGTGAAAGCCGTTGCTGATTGGAAGAGGCCTGCGTCTGCTAGCGAGATTAGAAGCTTTCTTGGTTTGGCAGGATACTATCGACGCTTCGTGAAAGACTTCGCGAAGATTGCATCGCCCCTGACTCGCCTCACTCAAAAGGGAGTCGCGTATGAGTGGTCGGATGACTGTGAAGCTTCATTCCAGGAGCTAAAACAGCGGCTGATTTCGGCACCCATACTCGCACTTCCGGATGGGCCAGAGGGTTTTCAGATATTCAGCGATGCTTCAGGCCAGGGCTTGGGATGTGTGCTCATGCAGCGGAACAAGGTGATATCATTCGCCTCCAGACAGTTGAAGCCGCACGAGAAGAACTATCCTACGCATGACTTGGAGTTAGCGGCGATTGTGTTCGCGTTGAAATTGTGGCGTCACTATCTATATGGCGTGGCGTGCGCGATCTATACCGACCACAAGAGCCTCAAGTATCTCTTCACCCAGAAGGAACTGAACTTACGACAGCGGCGCTGGCTCGAACTAATCAAGGACTATGACTTGACAATCGACTACACTCCGGGCAAGGGAAATGTGGTGGCGGACGCTCTGAGTCGGAAATACCTTGCCTCGCTATCCATCAACCGCAGACTACTACAAGATCTTGAAGAAATGGGCATCGATCTCCGGGTTCGATTCAGGGATATACGGTTGGCGCAGCTGCAGTTAGAGCCGAGTTTGCTGGAAAAGATCATGGCCGCTCAGAAGGATGATCCGTACCTGAAGAAAGTGTACGAGCGAATTTCGACAGGTAGTGCGACCGACTTTGCGGAAGACAAGACCGGCGTGCTGAGATTGAATGGCCGACTATGTGTTCCGGATGATTCAGAACTGCGAAAGGAAATAATGTCGGAGGCGCATCACGCGAAATATACTTTGCATCCAGGCAGTACCAAGATGTACAAGGACCTCCGCACGACCTTCTGGTGGCACGGGATGAAGAGAGATGTGGCGCTCTTCGTGTCACAATGCATGGCCTGTCAGCAGGTGAAAGCTGAGCATCAGCGACCGGGCGGGGAGATGCAGAACCTTGCCATCCCGGAGTGGAAATGGGATCATGTCACGATGGACTTTATTGTTGGCCTGCCGAAGACACCACGGGGGAGTGACGCCATCTGGGTCATCGTCGATCGATTAACTAAGTCAGCGCACTTCATTGCCATTAAAGTTACTTGGAGCGTTGATCGGCTGGCGCAGATTTATCTTGACGAGATCGTACGGTTGCACGGAGTTCCAGTATCCATCGTCTCTGATCGGGATTTACGGTTCATGTCGCGATTCTGGAGTAGCCTTCAGTCGGCGCTGGGTACCAAGTTGCAATTCAGCTCAGCTTACCATCCACAGACCGACGGCCAAACGGAGCGCGTTAATCAGATTCTCGAAGACATGCTACGGCTCTGCGCAATCGACTTCAAATCAAGCTGGGACGTCCACTTACCGTTGGCGGAATTTGCATATAACAATAGCTACCAGTCCAGCATCCAAATGGCGCCGTATGAAGCTTTGTACGGCCGGAAGTGCAGATCGCCCATTTGCTGGGATGAAGTCGGGGAACGGCAGATACTCGGCCCAGAACTGGTGGAACAGACCGTGGAGAAGGTCAAGCTCATTCGGGAAAGACTGAAGATTGCACAGAGTCGGCAGAAGAGCTATGCCGACACCCATCGAAGACCACTTGAGTTCTGTGTAGGCGATCACGTGTTCCTGAAGGTGTCGCCCATGCGGGGAGTTACTCGGTTCGGCGTGAAGGGGAAGCTGAGTCCGAGATTTGTTGGGCCGTTCGAAATACTCGAGCGGGTCGCCCCCGTAGCCTATAAGATTGCCCTACCACCGGCGCTTGAAGGTGTACACAATGTCTTTCACGTCTCCTAACTGCGGAAGTACGTGCACGACCCTAGCCACGTGGTGGATTTTGGCCAGCTAGAGCTGAAGTCTGACTTATCCTACGTCGAAGTGCCAGTTCAAATTTTGGAACGCAAGGAGAAGCTACTTCGAAATCGGGCGATCCCTCTCGTCCGCGTACTCTGGAGGAACCATGCGGCAGAGGAGTCGACATGGGAACTCGAGTCAGAGATGAGGGAAAGGTTCCCTTCATTATTTTCATAGAGGTAGGTTCTATTCTTAAGTTTCGAGGACGAAACTTTTTCTTAGTTGGTTATGGTGTAGTGCCCCGTCCCTACATCGTGCCCCGTACTCGGTCCACGGGGTGCGCGAGAAAGGAACACTGTCGCTATCGATTCGGCCGGGACCGATAGGTCGGGATCGACCGAGTCGATCGAACGGGAACGGTTGAATTAAGATCCATTCCTCGTTATGGAATGTCTTCTTCGGAACCAAGTCCCATATTCAGCGGGTTGCGTCTCGAGGATTGACTCTGCGGCTGAGTCGGGAGAGACCTCCCGTTGCTCTGCTTTTCACGCCGCTTGCGTTGGTTTTGGCTTTGGTTTTTCGAATGCGTTTTCGTGAATATTTTCGATGGTTTTCATGGTTTACATTTCGAGCTCGCATTTCCTATCGAACTCTTGCATAATACAGTGTTCTAATCGGTTGCTTGTGCGATTTCAGGTGATCGCGTAGGCGACGTCTAGCGCAGCCAACAAGTCCCTCGCCTCAAGCAAAAACTCAAGGTGAGTGGCTGACCCCCTTCGTCTCGACCCTCTATTTCAAAAGAGAACTCGGGTAATGTTACTAAAATTTAATGATTCGCTTGCAGAGCACAAGTCTTGTATGTTAGAAGTGAATAAGAAATGCTTTGTGTTGAAATGAGATAGAATAAATTCATGCCTGCAAAACAACCAAGTAAATGAATTGATCACATAACAAGCCCCAACGGTATCCTAAAATACACCATTTAACCCTTATGAACTTGGACAACTTGTCGACAAGGGGTGGTTTCTTCGAGCGGAATTCCGAGGCCACGGGACCGTCTCGGCCTAGGAAGAAACTGTTTGTAGCCGCGCTGGTTAGGCAACGCTGGAAAGGCAATCGGTAAGACGGGGACTTGCATCGGGGCTTGCTACCTGCGTTGCAGGGGTCCCGTATTACCAGGCTACGTCCAAGGCGGCTGGTTAGGCCAATCCCATAACAAACACTTGATATAAATTGCTATCAGCTAACATGGTAAGTTTTATGTCGCACGGCGCGCTCCGCCGGAAGAAACCTTGGTGTAACTTAATGCTTCTTATGAAAATATCCAGGATGGTTAGAAAGACCACTAAAAGCAAGTTGTATGATTTTATCAAATTCTTGAACCAAATGAGAGCCTGGAAAGTAATTAGCCACTCGCCAGTACATGTTGATTGTACTGATCCTCGCTCTCTATACAGGTGCGATAGATCTGGAAGGGCGTGCTACGTGAAGGGAAGCAACGCTCGTGTGTTTTGAAGCTTCGTCCGTGCATTGAAGCTTGGATCAACCCTTTTGAAGACTCCGCTGTTGAAGATCGAAGACAGATGGAGCGCCTTCCCACGATCCCAGGTGGTTTGTAATTTTGGTTGTATAATAAAGGGATGAATGTATGGAATGGCTATCTCGTCGACGTTCAGTTTGTAATGGAGTCAGTTTGTAAAAAGCCCGCGCGGCGCCTTTGTATCAAGTCTGTAAATGATGTTCATTATCAATAAAGCTTATGTTTCTTTCTCTATAATGTGTGTTCAATTTACTCTGCGCATTCTCTTGTTGTTGTGTTTCGGATAACCTTATGACTATGCCTTGTGCAAGCGCAACTTAGGCTTGCACGGCATCACGCCCCGGGGGACGACTATCGATTCTATAGAATCGGGGCGTGACAGTTATGATGGTGATGGTAATGGTGGGGAGCTTGATGATGATGATAATGGAGGAGGAGGCTGTGGAGAGAAGGTGGTGGTGGTGTTCGGCCACCAGGGAGGGGTGTTCGGCCGAGTGCATGGAGTGGGGTGGTGGTGGTGTTGTTTTGTGTGTGTTTGAAAGAAAAGAGAGAGAGATGTATATGTGTGCATATATAATATAGAAAGAGAGTAAGAATAGAGAAAGGGAGTGAGAATAGAGTGGGATATTATTTGAAGAGAGAGGGGGGTTTGAAGTCGGCTGGTGATGGGGTTGGGGGGTGTAGGTGTAAAGAGAGAGAGAGGGAGAGAGTTATATATGTATGGGTGTGTGTATATATATAAATAGAAAGAGAGAGAGAGAATGAGAGAGATATTTTAGAGAGAGAGAGGGGGGATGTTCGGCCCTGGGGGTGTGAGAGAGAGTGTGGGATATTTATTTAGGTAGAGAGAGAATGAGAGATTTATTTATATATATATATGTGTATATATATATACAAAAAAAAAAAAATATATATATATATATACAAGAAATAAAAATGAGGTATTTGTAACAATAGAGAGAGGAAGAGATATTTTCAAAATAGAAAAAAAATAGGAAAATTATGTAAGGTATTTGGGCAGTCATGAAAGGGCAACGTGGAGCTTGGGCTCGGGTTCGGTCGAACCGGGTCGGGTCAAAATCGGACCGGGTGCAATAATTGAATTAAATACGTATTTATGAACATGGGTAAATAAATAATATGCGGGGACTCCAATAAATGGGACACAAGTTTCATGTGGGTAGTAGGCTTCATGTGGGCCATGTCCATACTTTGGGTCGGCTAGGTTGGGTCGATGTCGGGTCCCGAAATTAAATCGAAAATTAAATCAGGTTTCATGGTAGATAATTAATCGACCTAAATTGACTCGGAAGTTGTGCGAAGGAAATGGAGCACAAAATGGAGTGTCTGAGTGGGACACAAAGGTCATGGGTGAAGAGCGTCTCGAGTAGATCATTTATGAGAAGTTGGTTTCGAGAAAATGGCTGATCTGGTGCTCCTAAATTAAAAGCAACGGTAACGTGCAAACGATGATCAAAAATAAAAGTGGGAATGATATTCAACGATTAATTGGTCTAAGTTGACCCGAACTTGTGCGATACAAAAAGAGCACAAGGAAATGAATTCAAGTGGGACAGGATATATCAAAACGAAGATAATCTTGTCTACTTCAAAACCTATGAAGAGAGTTTACAGAGATTGGCATCCCTGACGCTCCAGAAGTCAAAGTCATGGAAAGGTACATTAATGATCTAAACAATTAAATAAATAAAATATTTATCAATAATAATTCATTTAGAAAAATTCAAAACAACCCTGAAATTCAGGGGGCTTACATCCTACCCACCTTACAAAAATTTCGTCCTCGAAATTAAAAATTATCCAATAGGTCAAACTATAACATGTAGCTACTCTGGCTACGATTCTCAATCTGCTACCCTTGTAATCATCTCTTCTGTTTCTCCTACAAACTTTTTGGTTCAGGTTCAACAATGGTCCTTCTATCATAAACTACGTCATAAATCCTTTAGAATCTTCCATACTAACATGGAACCTTTATGTATACCATAAACTATAGATCATTCTCTGGGTATGTCTATAAGCCAACAATGCTTGACCATTAACCATATTTTCAACCTCAATTGTAAATACTTGATTCCCTTATCGCATCCTAAGTATTCTTAGTCTATCAATCCACAGTTCCTTGGCATCATTTATCGTCAATTCTTTCCTACAGTTTCTCCTTGAAATCATACGTTCAATTCTTATCCTTGGCGTAGAGCCTTCTTCTTTTTACTCAACAAGTCCTCCGAATATAAATCCTCGATTTCAAAACTCCCGATTTATTAATTATCAATGTACATATGTCTTTGTCTTGTTCCTTGTCTTTTAACTGATATCTTTTTATCTCGTACGTAATACGATAACTCATTCTAATTTATTCTATATCAATCCATATATCGATCTACCCTTTAATCACCTGTAATCAGCTATAGGTAACCAACCAAAATTCTACAAATGCTAAATCCTCAATTTGCTAAACACAAGATTCTAATCCTTAATCCATAGTCATAACAATATACTATCTCATTTATCCATCTTAGATACCCTATCATCGAGTCATAATACCAATACAATCGTTCTTAATGGTTTCCAAGTCTACTACAGTCAGTCGCTTATACTTGTCCTATAAGCTTAATCTAACCAACCCCTAGGAAAAGTACTTATCATAATCACACCATACATTTATAGTTATACTACAGGATCAGTCAACAAGGTTTGGCTATTTCGGTTGCCTATGAAGCAGAAGGTAATAAGGCCTAAGACTGGGTCAAGCAATCCATAACAGTATTCAAACAAGTTTAAAGGTCAAGCAAGACAGAAAAGTTTATTGGAATATCTCCAAGAATGGTACAAAGACAACGAGATTTATAACGAGAAGAATTATTCAAGAGGTTAACGAAGAAGAGTTTAGTCAAGTCATAGAAAAGATGGAACACAAAAATAATTATGTCCAAAAAGAGAACATGAAAACAATCCTGTTGGAGAGTCTTAGAGAACCTATAATCCTAGTTGCAGATGTAGATAGAACGGAGTTAATCAAGACGGGGAAGAATGATAATAAGAATTTATTCTTGCTCAATCGATCATAACGAAGTGAACCAAGCTGAGATATGATCTGATAACCATATACGTCTTCCTGAAATCATGTTGCCAAAATTTTCGCCCTACCAGTAAGCTTATATGCAATAAACGAGGGAGTCCATAACTAAGGTATACACCCTATCGTCATATTATCTAGATTCCTTACCACGCCAACCGGTATGGCTGCAAGAAAATCTAAATTCTATGAATAGGATAGTATATCCAAAATCAGGCTCTACGTTTTTGTCATACCAGCTAATATGGCTGCGATAAATTCTAAACTCCATAACTAAAGCAGACGTTTACCTTATCAGGATATATCATAATTTAATCCACAAAATTTATCACGATGCAAGATCAAAGTTAACAACAAAAATCAGAAATTAAATTCAACAACGAATTTAAAGAAGTGCAAATGGAAATAAGTGGAAACTGATTTCTAGATAAGATTAGAGTGAGATTAGAGTGAGATCCTCGGGGGTCATCCCAAGGGTACAAACTTGGTCTAAATTGACCCACTGAAATACAAATAAGAGGCTAATTATAGCTAACGGTCCTATGCTGTGATGAGTTCTCCTATGTTGCAATCCTAGTAATCCTCTAGGTGTTCTAAATGTCATCCCTAGTGTTATCAAGTTGTCCTAGATCCTAATTGTAGGCATGCTTGGTACAATAACGTAACCAAACAACTTAAGTCTGGACCTGCATGGGCCACCACTAAAAACATGTCACGACCCGTTACCCAAATTGTTGGGCCGGGCCGAGCCATGTCCAGCCTACGCTTGTTAAAGCGTAGTAAGCTGTTCTAAGAATAGACAATAAAGGATCTAAGATACTAACAGTTCTAAAATCACATTTAAATGTTCATCACAACACAGCATCTATAAGCGAAGGTAAACAAACACAGATTTAATAATACACAACCAAAGTATCTAACTGGAGACAAAGTCCAGTATCCAAATATAAGAACATACCAAAGTCTCAGTCTCAAAACATAAGGAAATGACTAAGCAAGGTTCCCCGCTGGGGCCTCTACTGGAGCTAAGGCCAGGTCCTCAAAATCAGTGCCAATATGTAACACCTAGCATTTCATCCTCGAAAAGTATACCTACAACGTTATCCTGTCAGGACGGGAGCAAGTACAACCTCTACAACTAAAGTACTGAACATATAATGAAAGAGATGTACAACAAGAAATATGGTATGATAAGTCTATAAAACAGGAAATACTAGAAACATGGCCTCAAGGTACAACTGGGATCACAATATCATAGTAACACAGGGAACATGGCATATCTGGAATCATGGTATATCTCATAATCTATCATGGCAAGGATACATATGTCATAAAGACAGATGTATATGTAATGTTTAAAACTGGAGCAGGTACGTGATTGGTCAAGAGGTGCTGAGGGTGGAGTGCCACCAGTAAGAACAATATGTACTTCCGTACATGCCTAAATGTACACACGTACAAGTGCCTCGGGATATTGGCCTCTGGCAAAGCCTACATGCATAATGTCGACCCTACACGGCCAAGGTCGTAGCGTGGGGCTATGATCACGTACTCAACTATCAGTTTCCCCATAACCCATATTCTAAACATGTAAGAGATACGAGAACAGTAAAAGCATGTGAAAGATACCGGGAGCGGTATAAGTATGACAGGTACTGGGAGCAGTACAAAACATGTGAATACTCAGAGCCGTATAAAGCATAGTGAAACATGTGCTGAGAACCAGTAAGAAGCATGTGAAGATATGATAACTGTCCTAAGCATGGTAGGGACCATTTTAATGTAACATGTGAAGATTTAACTTGCAGTTATTCAGAAAGCAGTATTTTAACAGGGTTAATACATGTTCTAGCATTAAAAGACAGTAAATGAGTGTGTAGATGTACTTGCCTCGAGCAAAGCAAGAATACTAGTACGAAGATATAGATGTCCGGTATCCTGTCAATAATGATATACAACTCAGTTCTAAGCTATGTTCAATAATACACTAGTGGTGAGACACGACTCCTAACTGGACACTAAGCTAAGTGGAGACCTAGCATAAAAGTCTAATGTGGAGTGCCACTATACACAAACTAACTCTCTAGGGTCTTTACACTAGTGCGGAGTGAGGTCCAATACTATAACAACTCAAATCAACGCAAAACTTGCAAGTTGTAACTACTCAATAAATAAATCAAACGGTACACTAAGTTCCAACAATTTTAGAGATAGACAAAAAGCTTAAATATATATAAAATAAAGTACCAAAATAATCCTTGTTAATTATAGAAATTTATACTAATTTTTCTGGAATTTATAAACCCTCATAAATATTTATTAAAAATCAGCAAACATAAATATATTAAAAATGAGTTCTGTTTTCCCATTTTTATAAAATACCAAAAGTACTTATTAAATGCCGAAAAAATTATAATAAATTAGCTAAATTAACATAGTATTTAAATATAATTTTTCCAAGATTTTTACAGCAATTAAAATATATATAAAAATTCAAAACCAGAAAGTAACAATATCTAGAAAAATAATTAATTATAAATTAAGGATAATACATAATCAAAATCTACAGATGTTGTCGGATGATAAAATAAATATCACCAACGTGTCCAGAACGGTCAAATCAGCTAGGATAGCCTACCCATAAGTCCAATTTGGATACAGGGGCAAAACGGTAATTTCGGGTCAAAATGATGTCCGCCGTTGGACACACTTTGCACCGAAAAGCGTGTCGGAATAGAAGTCTACAAAACCTAGCAAATTATATGTCCACGAATCTAGAATGATGATACGAACCCAACGGTATGTCCAAAATGGAATTCCGATGTGCCGATCTCAAAATGATACGTTGACGCGACACTTGGTATCCGATTTGCACGGAAATGCGTGCCGGAGCAAATGTCTTCAAAATTCAGCAAATTATATGTCAACGAGTCCAGAATGACGATACGAACTCAACGGTATATCCGGAATTGGATTCCGATGAGCCGATCTCAAAGTGACCCGTTGACCCGAAAAGTGGGACCCGTTTTGCACCGAAATGCGTGCCAGGGCCCACGTTCTCCAAATCAAGTAAATTTTATATGAAAATATGCCAGAACGACGCCACGAGTCTACTGGTGATGTCAGAAATTGAATCCGGAGTCCCGGGTTCAAAAATAGAATTTAACAAGTACGATTTAAAGAATTCGGACGACCAACTTTGGCGTCGAATTCGACCAACCAAACGTGCTTATAATGAAATGAAACCTAAAGGAGGCGAAGAGGGTTATACCAGCTGTGCACCGGAACTGACAGTGCGCAAAACGGAGCTGCGACGGCGAAGTTACGAGCTGACGAAGTCGGCTCCACGAAACTGTCCAAAAATAGTTCAATTTAAAACGTCAACTTGGTGGCCAGTTTGAGGTATCAAACGACAAAATTAACGGACGAAAATTGACAGGAGTGAAGATGGATATACCGAGATTGCGACGGAGCAAAGAGATCGCCGATCCAACGGTCGGATCTCCAGAAAACGTGTGAGAAGTTGCTATCCCGAGACGCGAATTCTGAAGTTTGAAATCGCGCGTCACGGCGGGATTTCGACGTAAACGCACGAAACGTCTAGGCGGCGCGTCCCGGAGGACGGTGGCCGCCACAGGGAGTTCGCCCAGCCCGTGCGCAGCCGGTGGGGGGCCGACCACGGCGATGGCAGCGCCGTGCGGCGGCGCACAACGGCGGCCCGCGCGCGCGCGCACGTGCGCCTGCATGCTGCTGCGAGCGCTGCTGCGGCTGCTGTGGTTGCGCGGGGGCGGTGCTCGCCGGCCTGGCGCGACGCGGCGGTGGTCGAGGCCGCACGGACGGTGGTGGTGGTGGTGGTTAGAGTGGTGAAGGTGGTTATGATGGTGATGGTAATGGTGGGGAGCTTGATGATGATGATAATGGAGGAGGAGGCTGTGGGGAGAAGGTGGTGGTGGTGTTCGGCCACCAGGGAGGGGTGTTCGGCCGAGTGCATGGAGTGGGGTGGTGGTGGTATTGTTTTGTGTGTGTTTGAAAGAAAAGAGAGAGAGATGTATATGTGTGCATATATAATATAGAAAGAGAGTAAGTATAGAGAAAGGGAGTGAGAATAGAGTGGGATATTATTTGAAGAGAGAGGGGGGTTTGAAGTCGGCTGGTGATGGGGTTGGGGGGTGTAGGTGTAAAGAGAGAGAGAGGGAGAGAGTTATATATGTATAGGTGTGTGTGTATATATATAAATAGAAATAGAGAGAGAGAATGAGAGAGATATTTTAGAGAGAGAAAGGGGGGATGTTCGGCCATGGGGGTGTGAGAGAGAGTGTGGGATATTTATTTAGGTAGAGAGAGAATGAGAGATTTATTTATATATATATATATATATATATATATATATATATATATATATATATATATATATATATATATGTGTATATATATACAAGAAATAAAAATGAGGTATTTGTAACAATAGAGAGAGGAAGAGATATTTTCAAAATAGAAAAAAAAATAGGAAAATTATGTAAGGTATTTGGGCAGTCATGAAAGGGCAACGTGGAGCTTGGGCTCGGGTTCGGTCGAACCGGGTCGGGTCAAAATCGGACCGGGTGCAATAATTGAATTAAATACGTATTTATGAACATGGGTAAATAAATAATATGCGGGGACTCCAATAAATGGGACACAAGTTTCATGTGGGTAGTAGGCTTCATGTGGGCCATGTCCATACTTTGGGTCGGCTAGGTTGGGTCGATGTCGGGTCCCGAATTTAAATCGGAAATTAAATCAGGTTTCATGGTAGATAATTAATCGGCCTAAATTGACTCGGAAGTTGTGCGAAGGAAATGGAGCACAAAATGGAGTGTCTGAGTGGGACACAAAGGTCATGGGTGAAGAGCGTCTCGAGTAGATCATTTATGAGAAGTTGGTTTCGAGAAAATGGCTGATCTGGTGCTCCTAAATTAAAAGCAACGGTAACGTGCAAACGATGATCAAAAATAAAAGTGGGAATGATATTCAACGATTAATTGGTCTAAGTTGACCCGAACTTGTGCGATACAAAAAGAGCACAAGGGAACGAATTCAAGTGGGACAGGATATATCAAAACGAAGATAATCTTGTCTACTTCAAAACCTATGAAGAGAGTTTACAGAGATTGGCATCCCTGACGCTCCAGAAGTCAAAGTCATGGAAAGGTACATTAATGATCTAAACAATTAAATAAATAAAATATTTATCAATAATAATTCATTTAAAAAAATTTAAAACAGCCCTGAAATTCAGGGGGCTTACAACCACTCCGCCGGTGGCTCGTCGAGGTCGCCGCGGGTGGCTCGAGCTCGTCCCGGCGAGCCCCGTGCACTACATCCTCTCCTCCTCCGCCTCCGCGGCGAAGCCCTCGTCCGACTCGCAGGAGCTCCTCCACTCCGCCGGTGGCTCGTTCGAGTTCGGCGGCGCCGGTCTGGACGATCTTGAGGGGCGGGGGGTCACTTGCAGCCCACCTCCTTCAGTTTTTTGGTGTAACTGTGTGTTAGAAAAAAATACAGAGGAGTTACCGTTCACTTGCAGTGATTGGACACTTACCGCTCACATTGCTGCGTCCAACCAAACACCGAAAGTGCGAAAGTGGATGAGCACTTTCACTGAAAGTGCCACTTCCCTCGCCACTCTCCCCTAACCAAACAGGAGTCAGTACTATCATAAAAACCGAGATAACACATGTTTCTCTGTCGTACACTTTGATTATCTTCCACTTGATAATATAAATTGCTACTACATGTACTCATTTTTAGATCATCAAGTGAAAATAAATTAAATTATGCAGTAAACCAGACTCACCAAACTCACTAAATAATTATATACATGATACTACCAGAAATATATATCTGCATCTGCTGATATTGTACTAACCACTGATATTGTACTAACCATATTGATGATTCCAAGCCATCAAATTGTCCCATAGATTTGGCCAATTTTTTTTTTTATTTTTGGTACTGTCCCGTAATTCCAATTAACATTAACATATATATATCTGCAATATATATATATATATATATATATATATATATATATATATATATATATATATATATATATTGCAGATGACCTCTAGCCTAGTGGTTAAGAGACAGATCCGGTCCTGAACCAGTGCATCAGGTGCAACCGAACAGGCCCTCTAAATGTTGACGGCCCATATTTTTTCCTTTTTTAGCTTAAATATTTAACTCTAAAGGAGTTATACTATAATAACGCAAGGGAAAATGTTTGGTTTACAACCAAACTTTTACAACCTTTTTACAACTTACACCCATTTACTGACATGTGGGCCAGGCCACCACCTGGCCCACATGTCAGAAAATGGGTGAGTGGGTGTAAGAAGGTTGTAAATGTTTGGTTGTAACTATAGCATTGCTCTTTTTTTACGTTTTACTGTTTTTCCCCTTCATTTTTTTGTTAATTGTTAGTACAAATCTATCTATTTTTTAAAATAAAAAAATTAATCCATCTATCTCTCTTTAAAAAAGATATATCTATTTTAAAAATTAAACTGATGTATAGAATTTGTTTATTTAAGATAAAGATAGATTTGTTTAAAAATGGAGAAATTTAAATTTTTTAAAGAATAGAAATTTGAAGAGAAACCTGTATGGATAGTGATCCCGTAAGTTTCCTGTAAAGTTAATCCCGTACACGAAGCTATACCCCTTCCTATACAAGAATAACTTACGGGACAAAGTTACGGGATACTTAAAAAAACAATTCTCTACGGAGAGAAAAAAAATATATATACATGTCTCCCTCTTTCTTAAAAAAATATCTAAATACTTCCTAACAAACAAATATAATAAATATTGTATCTTTCAAAACAAATCTATTTAAATCTAAATATTTCCATAAAAGAAAATCTAATGTATAATCTATTTTTCAAACAAATCTAAAAAATAATCTATCTTTAAAAACAAATTTATATTTAAAAATATTAATTTTAATGTCAATTGAATGTTAATAATAATTATAAAATTAATTTTAATGTTAATATTAATTTAATGTTAATTTATACTTATTTTAATGTTAATGTTAATGTTAATGTTAATGTTAATGTTAATATTAATTTTAATGTTAATTTTAATATTAATTTTAGTATTAATTTTAATGTTAATATTAATGTTAATATTAATATTATTTTTATTTTTAATACTTATTTTAATATTAATATTAGTGTTAATGTTAATGTTAATGTTAAGTTTAATGTTAATGTTAAGTTTAATGTTAATTTTAGTATTCATTTTGATTTTTAATTTTTATTATTAGGTTAAAAGTAAAATAAAAATTAATATTTAAATTAACAATAACATTAATACCAAATTAACTTTAACATTAAAATATTAATATTAAATTTAAATTTAATATTTCAAAATATATTTGTTTTGAAAGATAGATTAGTTTTTCAAACAAATCTATCTGTTTTTTAAAATAAAAAAATTTAATCCATCTATCTCTCTTTAAAAAAGATCATATCTATTTTAAAAATTAAACTGATGGATAGAATTTATTTATTTAAGATGAAGATAGATTTGTTTAAAAATGGAGATTTTAAATTTTTTAAAGAATAGAAATTTGGAAGAGAAATCTGTATGTTTAGTGATCCCGTAAGTTTCCAGTAAAGTTAATCTCGTACAGAAAACTTGCTATATATATATATATATATATATATATATATATATATATATATATATATATATATATATATATATATATATAGCAAATGATCTCTAGCCTAGTGGTTAAGAGAGATGCATGCGGTTCAAGTGGTCGGGAGTTCAAGTGGATATATCTAGTTTTTTAAGTATTTTCATGTTCTTAGTGGCCTCGTTTGGTTCGCATAATTTAAGGGAACATTGATTTTTTTTTCCCCGATGTTTAGAAATGCCACATGTTTGAAAATGACAAGAAATTTGAAAAGAAAAATGAATATTCCAATATAAAAAAGTAATTTCTTGTTGGGATGGATGTAATCACTTTTCTCCTAATTTTTTTTTCATTGAGAATTAATATTTTTTCCTTCTCAATTTCTTTGGCACCCAAATATAGAAAAATAATTATTTTTTTTCCAACCCGAAATTCCGTGAACCAAACGAGGGTATAAATTTTTTTTGATATATTCATTTTTAATATGGAGAAGTGAAGTTATCCTTGTAAGGTTGGGATTCTCTAATGTACATATTGTTAGTATTGTGGGACTCTCTGACCCAAAAACAGAGTAGGAAAAAATGATTACTGTTCGGAGATGTCACAGTGTTAACATGCATGTATGGTTCTTCAATTCTCAAACATTTTTTTTTGTATTGTAACAGAGTTGTGAAATTTCTTACATAAGTGTGCTACAAATTTCAGTCAGACATGTAAATAGATAATGTACACTACAAAACATGAAGAATCAGAGGAATTGAAGAATCAATGAACCAATAACAGAGTTGAGAAAAATTCAAAAAAAATATTGTCTTAAGATTGTTAGTATAAATTCTCAAACTCTGTATTTAGACTCTGAAATTAAAATATAAGTAAAATAAATTAAATGATACCGAGGCTTGAACTTGGTTCAATGTCCTTAAGACAATATTTGTTCCGCACTGGTGCTTACGGTTAATGGCGATTAGTCTCCCAGGATACAACGGTTCTTTCCTTCGGTAGCAGCACTTCACACCGTAGGAACTCGTCGAAGCAACGTTGGTTGTCTCTCTCTCTCTCTTAGACTAACTAGTGCAATATGGATGAAATTGAATCAATTCTTGAATGCTCCAAACACATGTGTATTTATAGAAATAAAGAGACACGATGAAAAAGACACACATTTCCAATAAATAGATTCGTACACCTTTTCCAATGAAAAGATTCGTATACCTTTTCATAGATTCGTTGATAAAAAAAATTGATATTATTAATATGACAAATATACATTCACATTTTCCAACACATATCTCGTTTGGTAAAATTATGTAATATCATACGAATAAAATATTGCATAATTATTGTCATCCAAAGTTATGAAGCTCACATGACAGACATTTTATTTTGGATACAGATATTTATACAAATGTGGTTTAAGGTCAAATTTGGTTTACAGAATTGCAGTATTGAAAAAGTTAAGTGATTCATTTCCTTTGTTTGAATATCTAAGAAAATGAGGAAGAAAGGAATTTGATTTTCAAGAGGAAGAAAAAAAATTTCTTCAAACAAAACATTCTTTTACATGTATTTTATGAAGTTTAGGAGGTGCCAAATCACTCGTTAGAAATATAATTTTACTTCAAAAAAGTTATTTGGCACACGCGTGTGCACATACAAAACGGTGCCATTCCATCTTCTTCGTGTCCGACCTTCCCACTGTTGTGCGTGCACAAGTGTGAGCAGAAGTGCATGCTAGCACGATTGATTTTACTTTGGGCAGCTCAAAACTCAAAAAGTAACTCCATAAAATATCAAAAACTCAAAAGGATAACAAAGTATATTACAATAGGATAATGACACAAATTTGACTTGTTCAAAGGGGATTAAAAGTAAAAGTAGAAAAAGAAAAACATGTTCAATACTCCCACACGAAATATGGATTTTGCATTATTATAGAACTGATGTGGGGTCCTTTGCAAAAGAAGAAGACTAATCTGTCTAAAAATAGAGTATATCTATTTTTTTTTAAAATTCAAGATTGAAAGAGGATTGAACTTGGAAAGAAAAGAAAAAAAGGAAACGGAAGAAGAAGAACGGAACTGTATAAATAATTATGGAATACCTAATCCCACTGAGCTGTGAATGCGCGAGTGACCGTGGCATTCATTCCCATGGCATAGTCACCATGTTCTTCTTCTTCTGCTACTATTAATTACTTCATTAATAATTCGGTCGGTGACATAGAACGACGTCACGAGCGAATGATGTCTGCGTCAGAAAAAATCACTCGATGTCCATCCATGCTGAGACCAGTAACTGTGCTTGTTTGGATCCCATAGCTGCACTGCAAGTGGAGAGAAATGTTGCAAGTGCGCGTATGGTTGGGGACTGCAACTGCAGTCTGCACTGCATCTGCATGTGTGGTTTTTTTCTGGCAAAACCCACTTCTTGTCTCTCTCCTATTTCCAGCTCTCACCTACATCAAAAAAAAAAATGGCAACTTTATTGCAAGTTAATTTTTTGTGCCAAAAAAAGAAGAAGTTGGTAGTGGCCATGGAGGGTCGGATACGGGAGTTCTTGGAGCTAGGCGACACCAAAGAAGACAAGGATTCTGGAGCTCGATGACGAGGAACAAGGACGGAATCAGAAATTCATGTCGTTCTGTGTTGAACTAAAAAAAAAAAGAAATTGATCAAAACACGCATGCATGTTTATAAAATTTTAATTCTAACAGAACTAGCACAACACAATGCGATAATAAACTATGGATTACTTGATAAATTCTTGCAACAAATAATGATAGTGAAAAAAGATTAATTGTACATACTATTGAAGCTGGACTCTTCGATTCTTCAAAGATAAAATTCATATATTATCGAATCTGAACCAATAGTTTTTTTATCTCTCTCTTTCGATGAAGATAATCATTGAATCAGTTAAAAACTCTTCATACATCTTACTACGAAGAGCACTCTTAACAAGCTTCATAGCTGAAAATGCTCGTTCAATAGTTGTCGTAGAAACAGGCCAAGTCAAAACGAGTCGAATCAACATGTCTATTAAATTGTAATATTGCGCTTTATTTGTTTCAGCTGGCCCACGACATAATTCAGTAATGGTGGTCATATTCTGAAACTTTGCATGGTTCAGTACATCAACTTGATAGTGCTCCAACTGGCTTTTCAAATAATACATTTCGTGGTTGCTGAAATCATCGGAATAAAACTTCTCTGCAAGTCTGCAAATGCGATCAACATCAAATTATATAAAATTATTCTTAGGCTGCAGAGCATAGCTAAGAATAATAAGTTTTATCGTCTCTTCATTGAATTTTCTATTTAACTCTTCCAACTGATGATCTATTGCAGCATTGAATATATCAAAGTAATAGTGATGTCCAAATGTGATTTGATCTACTTGATGGCGGCGTAAATGTCCTTTGTAGCTATGAGTGCATAATGACAATTATTAGCATGATGAACTATAATTATCAATACAATTAATTTGCTTCTGTGAACTATGAGTGCATAATGACAATTATTAGCGTAAAGAACTATAATTATCAATACATACTACATTTTTTTTTCCTCTTAAATGTGAGTTTCTTTTTCATTTGCTTCTGATTAGTACACATGTTCCCTAAATCAATTTTTTTTCTCTTAAAATTAACTAAGTAGAACAATATTGACTAAACAGAACATGGCATCATGACTTTCTTTTTCATTTGCTCATGTTTAACATAATGACATTTTTTTTCTGATACATTCCAAACAAAGATCAATTTGCTAATTCATACTGCATCCCAGCAAATAAAAATAAAGCACACAACATGGCAACATACAGAACATGGCATGGTGGCCGATGCCAATTGCCAACACGATAAAACATACACTTTGACTTCACTAAGACATTACAACACACTTGGTGTTCAAAGTTTAAACATTGCAACTGACAACATACCTTGTGTGTTTTCTTTCGACAAGTGGACGGATGGTTGGCCGGATCCAATGAAGCGTGGCAAGGACGAGAGGAACCAGTGCCACCGGCGCCGTGCGCACAAGATCGGATGTCGAACTCGGATAGAACCTCAATAGAACTTGAAATGTGGGCTGAAAATGAGAAGATGAGGAGAGGAGAGAAGTTGAGAAGGTAACTTATAGAGAAAGGTTGAGTGAAAGAGGACTTTATGAATCATACATACCGGAGAGGGGATGGGCGGCCGGCGGGATCGACGGGGACAGGGCTGGAGGCAGGGACCGGGGGAGAGGACGTTTGCAGAAGACATGGGATGGGATTATACAGTGAGAGGGAGGAGGGGGGAAGGGAGCTGGCGTCTGTCAATGGGACTCATGGAGGGGACGTTTGAAGAGAGAGAGAGAGAGAGAGAGTGTGTGTGTGTGTGTGTGTGTGTGTGTGTCACGACCCGATCCCAAATTGTTGGGTCAAATCGGATCATGTCCAGCCTGCACCGTTGTGAGACGGCGGCAGTAAGCTGTTTCTATTTGCAGGTAATCTCAACAACATCTATACATTTGTCACAACACGAATTTACGAATATTTAAATCTTTTATTCAACAAGAGAAATATAACTGGAAAGGAAAATACTGAAATAAACACTGAAACCAAAAGTCTACAATCTCCAACATAATGAAACTAGAAAATAAGGAAATAGCAACTAGCTAAACGGCCGGCTCTTCGGCCTCAGGATCCGCGTCCTCCAAGGGAGACTCTGGTAACACCGCAGGGTATAGCACAGGATCATAATAGCTATTGTACAATAGATCAGCGTCATCAATATCACCTATTGGGGGGATCCAGTCAGGAAAGGAGCAAGTACGAGTATGTACCTGGCATTTCAAATAATAACTGAAAAGTGCAAGCTAAACAGTTGAAACAATATTTTTCAGCAATTCAACAATTCAATACTTGAAACAATGTGATTTGAATATGTAACGTCTATGACCGGCTTGGGTTGTACAATAGCATCCTAGCGACGATACGGCTTATCCCCATGTCTAAGAGGGGTAAGCTCGCACAATAACAATATGCAATATGAGGGGTATTGGTCATGAACGCTACACTATTCCTCCAATATTTCCACAATCAATATCAATCAATATTTGAACCCTATGAGAGGGTTCCGTGTAGCAATGTGGTTTAAACATGCAACTTGATAATTACTAATTAAAATATAAGATAGCATAACCGTAACTTGCCTCTGTTTGTATGACTGGATCAGGATGTCGGCACTGGAGAGGAAGTCAACTACGTCCTCGAAATCCTACAGTTGAGAATCCTGACTTAGAAACATAGGAAGTCTGATCTAGGTGTGCTAGTTGCAATTTCTAGAAAATAAAGTCCTAGTCAGTTTTATAAGTTAAATTAAGTTAAACTAACGAACAATCAATCTAACGTCGCGAAAGGTTCATTTGTCCATTTGTGGAACCAGAGTCAATTTACTATTTATTGGAAAAATAGAGTGTTCAATTTATTTACTAAAACTTTGTAATATTTGTAATATATATAAAACTACACTTTTCTTTTAAACGATAAAACATGAATTTTGTTTAATTAATAACTTACAATTTTTACCTTTTAATTAATGTGAGAAAACTCTTTTAATTTTATTTAATCTAGTGATCATTTTACGTATATAACAAAACTAACTACGACTACGAAATCCAAGCAAAACAATAAACTAAGCTACACAATACAGGATCACAGAAAATAAAATAGAAAAACGGGCTTATGCCCTTACAACATATTTTAAAATAATAAAACTACGGGAGTTCCACTGAAGCCGGGAAGCGGTCCAATCAGGAGGCCGAAGCCCTGCACCCAAAATACTAGAGGCCAGTAACTAGTTCTAAAATAAATTATAATTAAATATAATTTATATAAAACGGGCGTCTCAGACTTGGTCATGCAATCTCACGTTGCTGGCTTACGCCTCAACGTACAGAAAAAATCCTGTAACGTTTGCTTTTCGCCGAGGCTCATCCGACCGATACGGTCGTCGCCTAAAAGGGGATACCGGAATCCAACTAAACCAACACTTAAAACCAATCGGAAACCAATTTAATAAATCTTTTACAAAGGCCGGGATTTTGGAAATAGATTTTGCTTACTAAAATAATATTTTAAAAACATTTAAGAAAAATTGGGCAGCACCTCCTCTGTAACTAGGACGACCTAGCCACATAGGCGGTACCGTTCCACACCCAAAAGAATATCCCAAACCAGGGAGACAACCACAACATCCCAAAGAAACAGCCAACCCAAAAGAAAATGAACACACAGCACATAAGGAATGTCCAAACTAAATGAACACACAGCACATAAGGAAATGTCCACACTAAAAGAGAAACTAAGCCGCAACATAAACAAGAGTCCGATCCAAAATAACGCGTATCCCCTACGCAACTAACTATTGTCGATCCCCGTGACGGGGTCGGGACCGCGTCATGGAGGGACGAACTACTGTGATTAACTAGGAATTACCAAATTTCGTTGGCGGGGAGCCGCAGAAAAACTTGGAAAAAGCCGAAACAGCGTCCAGATCCGGTCGAGGAGAGCGGACAGAGGGCCGACCGCAGGGAACGTGCTGGACAGCGTCCGAATAGCGGACAGTGCCCGGGGACAGCAGGTCGGACAGATCCGGTCGCGGACGGGCAAGGGCACAGCGGCTCGTGCGTCGCGGGACACCGGCCTCGAGTCGAGGTGGCCGGTTAGCCTAGGTGGATGGCGGCGAGGCGGTCGGGCGAGAGGCTGCGAGGCGGTCGGGGTGGGAGCTTGGGGGAGAGGAGGGGGAGAGGAGATGTGAGGGAATAGGTTTAGGGCTTTGTGAGATAGAGATGAGTGAGGGAGGGGGAGAGTGGTGCTGGTGTGTGTGTTTTTGTTGGGAAGAAAATGGAAGAGATAGTTTCTTTTTGTTGGTGATGGGGATGGTGTTGTGAGTGGTGGAGAGAATTAAGGGAAGTGTGAGAGCGTGGAGGAGAAATAGGGGGTCGGGTGAGTGGCTGTAAGGGTCGGGTTTTTTGTTTTTTTTTTTCTTTCCTTCTAGAAATGGTTTTTTGGGTTTGGATTCAGGAAGATTGGCTGGGTTTGGGTCCAAATCAAAAACACAACCCAATAACAATAATTTCGAAATAACTAAAATATAATTAATAAATCTACTAAATATATTACTAATAATAATAACTATTATTAACTAAATTACACTAATATAATTTAAATGTCAAACAATTTTTTTTTGTAATTCCTAATTTAATTAACCAATTTAGAATCAGGATTTTACAGAGAGAGAGAGCATGGGGCCGGTGACCTAAACTCTCTCTTGATTTGCTTATGTGAAATTTGGGTGGGCTGGTTCTCGTGGGCTGGGATGGGCTAAAAAACTGGACTGGTTTTAGTACAAGTAAAAAAAAATTGTAAAATTTTGTGTGCCTGGAGCCAACCCTAGCCTACACTATAGTTCCTCCTGTGACGAGGAACGATCGAGAAAAGGATCAGATTTGTGATGGATGGTGTCGGCACGACGACGTTGTGCGGATAAGCTCGATCACAATCTCACTGTCCCTCTTTTCGAGTAGCCGATCGACCAGGTGAAATCCTACGAATCCGCCCCGCCCGTCATGACCACGCGCTTGGGCAACCGCTTCAAGAAACCCGACAGGGACGCTCCGGGCACCGTGGGAGAGGTGGTGGGGAGTGGAAGGTAGGGATGGAGGAGATAGATGGTGGAGGCGATGAACGTGTCGGGGAGGACTGGGAGGGGGAGATGAGCGCGCCAAGGAGAGCTAGAAGGATGTGATAAGACATTGGCTTCGTCGTCGACAAGGCCCGCGGGATCGTCCTCCCCAACCGATACATTGATCTTGGAGGTCGGATGGCGGCGATGAAGGTGGGGGTTGAGGTCGGGAGGCAATAGTGAAACTCTTCACTTTGCAGTGGAAAAACCTACCTCATACAAATAATAAAAGCCCATATTTTTTGGAACTCTTCACTTGCGGGGGACAAAAACCTACGTATCCAAACACATTTTGGAACTCTTCACTTGCGGGGAAATACATACGCTGCTGGATGCGTGCTTGGGGGAGCTGCTGCTGCGTGGGGTGCTGGGGAAGTTGCTGCTTGGGGTGCTGGGTTGGGAGTCCTGCATGATTTATGCCAGACTGTCTGAAGAAAAAGGTCCTAAATTTCAAAATTTTCCAACCTCGTGTCGTTATGTCCAATTTCGTGGAAATACAGTCTGCTACAGAAATTTTTCTGTATATTGAAAGTGTCACTTTCTCACTTTCGAGAAGTTACAAGCATCCAAACAGTCCCTAATTCAAGTGTTTTCTTAGATGTCAGAAGCATGATTGTAAAGATGGTATAGAAGCGGGGGCGGAGCGGAAATGAAAGGGCACGACTACTTAAAAGAGCTTAATTAAAAGCGTGATAGATGTGTGCGCTAATAAAAAAAATTTATGTTTATTAATTATTGTTATCAAATTTACAAATATTACAATGTTCATTAAAATTTATAAAGTTCAATTCAAAATTACATAAAGATCATTTGTATAGTAGTTTTTATAATGTCTAAATAAGTGATCTTTAGTTTCTTGTTACTTTGATGAACGTGTATTAAAAATTCTCCAATTTTCTTTTCAAAATTTGTGTCATCTTTAAAAAAAACTGTCGAATTATGAAAAGTGCTCCCGTCACAGAAAAAAATGTGCTCACGTCATATGGAAAACGAGCTCCTGTCATCAAGAAAATGAGCTCTCAAGTATTAACTGTTGAATTGAGATTCTTACTGAAATTAGTTGGCCTCCTATGAGATTCTGACTTCTATGAAATTGATGCTATGTTGCGTAGGCACAAATATGACACAACACATGATAATTAAAGACAAAAAAAACACACACATACACAATATTTGTTTCGTTCGAGGGTTGTGGCCTAGTGGTTACAACGGGAGGCTCCCGTGGGGGAGACCATGGTCCCCCCCCCCCCCCCCCCCCCCCCCCCCACACACACACACACACCAAACCAACGCCGGCTGGGTGGCTTTATGCGACGGACGTGCCAAGCCTACTTGGATGGGGCGGGGCTCCCTGTTGAGCACTCTTGGTTGTATACCCATCTCCGCGGAAGGAGGGGCTCCATGTTGAGCATCTGGGTTGTAGATCTCACTTCGCTCGGGTTGGTTGGATGGCCGTGCCACGAATCCGAGAGGACCAAAAACGGACATAATAATTAATAATAAAAAAAATATACACAACATCTGTTGTGTGTCCTATATATGTAAACTTGTCCAAAATGGGTCCAATGCGTATCTAACATGACACCCATCTCTGCCGAGGAATCAAGCGGAAATGTTTGGTCCTTATGGATGGGATATCTGATATCTGATATGTAACTAATTAACAGCTTGGCCCATAACATTATTCATTTACAAATTCCAAGGCCCAACTTTCCTTGGTGTAGTCCAAAACTTAGCATAAGAAGATCAATTTATGTCAATCGATGCGACAAATATTATACGCATATATAGGCCTCAATTTATAGACTACCTATATCCTGGCGAGCGCATGTCTTGGGCCAAACTGGTCTATCTGTTCCAAAGTAGAACTTTGAAAAATAATAGCAATCTCAAAAACATTCATATTGTCTCCTTAAAATTAAAGTCGAAAATCACTTTTCTTTGCCACTACGGCCCAACCGCACACCCAGGCCAGCCAATTTACCACTAACAACAACAACTCTTTTGTTTTTTTTATCAAAAATCCTAGAGTAACTCATGAGTTACTAAATTTTAAAACTCGTCAATGAAAAAACGTTGTATAGAATGCATCTTATTTTATTTATTTTTTCTGAGAGTCTAAAAAGAAAAAGTCAATGACCTAAACAGAAAAAATAAGTCACTTACCATAACTATATCGTGAGTTCTTATCTTGAGTTCCTAATTTAACTTATGTAGTCGAATCGATTTTTATTCTCCACACCCAAACCAAGACAGATCCCTTTGATTCTTTGCAGGGGTGTGCAAAAACCAAAGATAAACAAACTCAACCAAAAAATATTTGCGGATTGGATCATGTTAAATTGGTTTTTTTTTCTATGATTATTGTCTGGTTCTGTCCGTGTCAGTTTTAATTTTTTTTATTTATCGGTCCGTTTGGAATCGAACTAGACCAAACGTACTAAATTTACTTTATAACTTTAAAGTTATAATGGGTGATTAACAATTTATTATAAATTTTATATTGAATTGATAATTAATTAGAACATGTCTTGATAAATTTTAGGACAATTTTCTATGAGAAAAGTTTTTCTGAGAGATTTTAAATGTAATTTTATTTATGGATAGAACCAGATAAAATAATCGAATCGACGATTCCATAGATTTGAAAGGTCAGGCCGAGTTCTTATATTTTAGAGAAAGAATGGTAATGGTCTGATTTGGGTTGAACTAAAAATCCAGCCATGCTCACTCCTAAATCTCTAAATTATTCTCAATTCCATGTCTCTCCTTTGCGATTACGCAGGACCGTTTTTGACCCCGTACAAAATGTGCGATCACGCAACCCAAAAATCATAAGGTCCGAAACTTTTTTTATCTCAGTATATATTATTAATGTGAAAGCTTTATTTTTTATATTTAGATTTTTTTTATAGAAAAAACTGCATAAAAAATGCCCTGAAAATGTTAAAATTTTTATTTTAGAGTGGTTACAAAAATATCATTTTTTTCGTATATATATAGAGGACCCTGGACCCATCAAATATCAGAAACGCTCCTTCATTATGCACATGTGCCTTCGGCTCTACCTTTGCATCCAATGCCTTTCGATCTCGTTTGATTTGCAGAAGGAAAAGAAAGAGAAGAAATATTTTTGTTCTTTTCTTTTCTTTGAAAAATTATAATTTTTATTAGTTTTTTTTTTGATGTTTGATAAGGTCCGATAAATTGGAAGAATAATCAATAATTAGAAGTGGAAATGTGAATCCATGGGTGAATGAAGCCAACTACTTTCAGGTTGTGATAGTAAACGAACAATAAGAATGGAGGGAAGTGAGTCTAACTAGCGAAGGCAAAAATACTAGTATTTTAAAATCAAGTAGGGGCGTCAAGAGTCGGAATCAGTTGGGGTTACCGTTTATGTAATTAATATTAATGCCAGTATTACTACCAAATAGAGTTGTAATCCTCTACAATCATCGTCATATGGCGGGTGTCAATTTGTCTCATCCTTTTCTTACCCCACGTAGGGTGAGACAGGGCATAGTTACATTGGGCCGAGAGGATGCAGCTGCGGCCCATGGAAATTGAGAAACTTTTTTTTGGTAAGTATCACACGGCAACAGCTAACAGATCAATGCTTTGACACATGACTTCCCTAATACAAGTTCTAGCTAGCTAGCTAGCTAGTTAGCCTACTAGCTTGCAATTGCAAGAGCTTTGCTGTGCCTACAACCAAATTTTACAATTCTCTTATAATTACCACGTGTCGGATTTCGATTGGAGGTAGGAAAAAAGTTGTGGGGTTGGATGGAGGTCTCGATTGGAGGTAGGAGGAAAGTGGTGGGATCGGATGGAGTCCATGTTGTAGGAGAGTGAGAGGGGAGGTGGGAGCCGATGGAATCCATATGTAAGGAATGGAAGAAAGAGGTTGTAAGAAAATTGTAAGCATTTGGTAGTAGACTACTAGACGTAGTATTTTCTATGATATTAGTCATTAGCATTCTGTATGAAAATCAACTTTATGGGAAGTAACAAATAAGCAACCACCAAACCATGACATTAGTCATTAGCTAGGACCTTTCCCGTACAGATTACTTCAAACTTATGCAAATTTGTCAGGACCCTCAACTCTCCTACAGTAAATTTTTTTTTTTTTTTTTTAAAGGTAAAGAACTTTAATTAAGAAACAGTAGCTGTTAAAACTGATTCAATAGCTAACTGAATGTTAGATACAATCAGGTGGTGGAGAATAGAAGATAGAACAAAACACTACTAGAAATAGCAAAATTCTGCAAGGTTATGAGCCACCATGTTTTCAAAACTTCGGACTAAGGAGAACTGGAATGTAGAGTTCGTAGGAAGCGTGTTTTTGATGTTGGCAAAATCATACAGTAAGTTTTTCGGACCAGCAAACAACACCCAAGAGAAAATTTGAATCGTGTCCATCCCCATGGGACGGACTACACCTCCACGGATTGTATCGCGTTTTCGGTTGAGCGCTAAGAAATGATAATTATATTAGTAATTTAGTCCAACATCTGATAGGAGGTGGGGATCATTATCTGGTTTTGTAGATAATTGAGATTGGTTCAACTTTTTTTTTTTTTTCTCTCCCATTTCTTTCTCTTTCAATTCGTTTGGGAAGAGGGAAAAAACTGGGAAAAAAAAATTTTGTGGAAAAAGTGGGAGAAAAATTAAAAGTAATGGTGTTCGAAAATGGTGGAAGAAAAGTGGGAGAGAAAAAATTGGGACAAAAATTTATGTGGCTCCACCAAAATAAACTCTCACAAATGGGAGGAAAATGAACACACATGAGAGGAATATTTTGTGAGAAATTATCCCTCAAATAATTGGTTCATTTTTCTATGTTGCCTTTATGTTGCTTCTGTTATTTGGTCTAATTTTTAATTTGATTTTTCTTTCAAAAATTAGTTTAGACTTTTTTTCTCTACTTTTTGGTCATCCAAAAAATAAAGTAAAATTTATTTTTCTCTCTCTCCATTTTTTTTTTCTTCCTCTTAAATTTTCTTACAAAATTTTCAAACATATTGGTATGACACATGTTAATATATCAATAAATGTATATTTTAACCAACATATTTATCAATATATATTTTATATTTATTAATATATATATTCTAAGCTAAAAATGTGTTAATAAATATGTTAGTGAAAATATCTATATAAATTACGTATTTATAGATATATTAACATCAACAAATACGTTGTTCACATGGTAACCAACTAGTCAACTTTGGCATGCGCACATGATCAGAGGCTTCTGTGGCTACATTTATGATAAAGAGCACAAGAATTTTGCTACGAAAGGTCAGCTTAGCGTTGACAGTCATGTGGACATTGTAATTCGTTACTCATTATCTTAATTAATCATGATTCATGACTTGCTGATATAGGACTCGCCGACTCGGTCTATCATACGCAAGTGCTTGGAAGTTTCACGAAATTAAATTAAAATAGACTGGTGCGTTTGATTACAAGGTACAAAATAAGTAAGAAAATAAATCAATTTTATAAAATTATTTTAATAAGAAAACAAATTACTGGAAAAAAAAATTACACGAAATTAATTTATATGTTTGATTGTCGTTGTTTTCCATGAAAAATAGTTATTATTTATGATTTTTTTCCTATTGACTGCAATTTTATTTTCCACCATTGGAAAAAAAATTTATAAAAAATAATATATATTTAAAAAATAGTTCCATTGAAACTATATGTTATCAAACACTACCATTGATGAAAAATTTATGATGAACATATTTTTTATAGAAAAAAAACACTCAATCAAACACAGCCTGTAGGTTAATGGACGATGGCAAGAAAATTACGAAACTACCCGGCTCGCACACCTGACGGGACCAACAGGATTCGAGTTCTCCAACCGAAATGTCGTGTAGGTGTGTGAATTATAATAAAAATATATTTGTACTTGTACCCTCTAATATATCCACTTTTTGCATGTATATATCCATGTAATACTTTGAAATACTAATTCATATATGCTCTTCAGTCTTCACAAAAAGAATTTTCTTTTTCTTTCTTTAGATGCCCTTGTTCTATGTATCCATGAACCTCTTTGCATTTATCTTGAATATCATAACGTCTAAGAACAAATACATGAGAGAATGTTTAAAATTAGAATCACTAACAAATATAAATGGTCTTTCTTATATGGTTACATATCAAAGTAAGTTACAAGTGGTGATAGTATGATGTTTCAGCTTATTTTATTTTTTTTACTATTTGATTTCTTTATAATGTTCTCTCCATAAAAGAGAGCTCGTAATAGTATTCAAATTATGCTAAATGATCATAACTTGTGATAAATGTAAGAAGTATGCATATTTTCTAGTGGTTATTTGTAGTGATTCAATGAATCTATTCTCTTGGTCCAAAATAAATATATTTATATCAATAAAACTTAGGATATATAGAGATTCAAACACATAATTATATGCATATAATACTTATATCAGTGCTCTAACCATTAATCCACTTAATTTTTTTAAATAATAATAAAAATATATTTGAAAGATAATATTAAAATATTATTTTTGGGAGCTACGAAAATTCCAATAGTTCTCTCCATAATAGAAAGGAAATAGTATTATAATTAAGCTAAAGGATCATAGATTTCTAACCTGGGATAAATATGATAGTTATGCACATATTCTAGTAATAATCCATTTGTAAGAGAAATAATTTCGTGACAAATTCTCTAGAGGTATACAAACAAAAAAGAGTATTTTAAAGGATATATATGTAAAAAGACTTTAAAGTAGGTAATTCTAAAGGCATTTCAAGTTTTATTTGGGGGTAGACCAATTTTTTTTTAAAATATTTACAAGTTTGTCACTCCCATTTGTTACTTGAGGCTAGTCCAATTTTTTTTAGGACTGTTAACTTAGTTAACCGTCCTAACACCAAGTAGGACTGTCAACAAAGTTGACATTCCTACTTTATGTTAGGACTGCCAGCAAAGTTGGCATTCCTAACATAAAGTATGACTCTCAACTTTGTTGTAGTCCTACTTGGTGTACGGACTGTCAACAAAATTGACAGTACTATGTCCAAACAGAAAGTTTAGATAGGATTGTCAACAAAGGATCAATCAACACATTTACTACGTGGGTTCAATTGGTCCATCCATAACTTATCCAAACGCCTGATCCAAACTCAGGAAACTTGAAGAAAACGCGCTTCAATTATTTTCTTTTTGGCGCGTAACGTTGGCCAAAATAAGTTGAGCACATCACATGACATGATAGAAAAAAAAACAAGTGAAGCTTCTTAGGGACATACACCCAACTTTACTCAATATTTATTATTAGGTGTTATTAGAGTACAATTATGTTATTCTCCAAAATTGGTATGCTTAATTACAACTTTATACTCAACCATTTCAATTTTTAATTTAGTACTATAAAAAGTTTTTTTTTTTGGTACAAGTCTTCTTAAGAATGCTTTTATGTCTTCCCGATATTTGTTTCGTATAGAAATTCAATTATAAAAAAAAAAATGTGTCCAATGGTTTGTCTTTCCTATGACCTATATATGTCAACTATATTAATTCCAACATATAGAAATCCACCTACAAGGTCGTTCCTGAGTTCATGGAAGTCTAGGACGAACTTTCAAAATAAGACCCACATACATAATGTAAGATTTTTTTTTAAATGTAACCCAATGATCAAACTTAGGACAATTAACATACAAGTCTAAATTGCTAACTATTACACCACAATAATTTTATGTCTAAAAGGTCCATGGTACATGCTACTTATATTTTCGGTACAAAACTATTAACATATTTATTTTTAAACTAATTTTTCTGGTCCCTCATTATCCGTGGGCCCTGGACGATCGCACTGGTCGTTCTAGGCTAGGGCCGGCCCTGAACACCTATAAAATATATTGTAAGACCATTTCCATATGCCACATCCACATAGAAAAACCATATCGATGACTTACATGTAGAACTTTTCATACAATTCATTTATCTTTGACATTTTTCATTTAGGATAGAGCCTTAGGCCCTTAGATATAGACCCCAATGGAGAGACTACTTCCATTTTTGTCACGTAAAAAAAATTATCGGGTTCACGGATAATACGATCCAGACCCGATAGCCCGGACGCAATCCAACCCAACCCAACCCAACCCAACCCGAATTGGGTAGATGAGGTCACCTGTCCCTTTCACGGTCACCATTATCATACTCGCCAATTGGAGGGACGAACGTTGAACCGAACAATTGGAGGGACGAACGTTTAACCGACGACCAAGACCTAGCTCTCAACTTACATATATAAGTAACCACACTCAATCTTCTTAATCTCCATCCCTAAAATTCCTCTCCTCTCCTCTCCTCTCCTCTCCTCTCCTCCCCTCCCCTCCTCTCGATACAATGTACTCCAACCCTCCTCCTCCTCCTCGGCAAGACGGGCCTCCCATGTATCCCCAAGTCGGCTCCTATGCGCAACCGCCTCCGTTCATGACCGGAATCCCCGTCGGCTCGACCGACCAATTCTACCCCCCTCCGGACACCGCCGGCCTCCCCGGCCTCTACCAGAAGCCCATCAAGTGGTCCACCGGCCTCTGCGCCTGCACCGACGACTGCGGCAACTGCTGCACCACTTGCTGGTGCCCGTGCATAACCTTCGGACAGGTTGCTGAGATAGTCGACAACGGGTCCTCAGGTAAGTCTTATAACAGATAAATGCATTATCTATTCAAAAGTTCGGAGCTATTAGGTCATAAATTAAAAATTAAAAATTCTAATATTTTGTTGTTGCAGCGTGCGGTGCGAGCGGGGCGCTGTACGCGCTGGTGATGGTGCTGACGGGGTGCCAGTGCGTGTACTCGTGCTTCTACCGGACGAAGATGCGGAGGCAGTACGGGCTGGAGGAGAGCCCCTGCAACGACTGCCTGATCCACTGCTGCTGCGAGCAGTGCGCGCTGTGCCAGGAGTACAGGGAGCTCAAGGGGCGGGGGTTCGACATGAACATCGGCTGGCACGCCAACATGGAGAGGCGGGCCGGGACGGTCGCCGCGCCGCCGCCGGTGCAGGGAAGCATGACCCGTTAATTAAGGAACGGACCGGACCGGACCGGACCGGACCGGTTCGGTGGTTCCGCGCGCGTGGTGAATATGTATGTATGTATGTATTCCTATGTTGTGTTCAAGATGCAGTGGTCCAAAGGATTTGCTGGAGTTTAAGTGATTTAAAACGTAGTTTATGAACGGGAGGAAGTGTCGTGTGTGTTAAGAAATTGAATCAAATTTTAGTCGTGCTTGACTTTTGAAGAAGGCGAACGTTGACTTATTGTGCGTGTTGAAGTTTTTTTTGTTTTGTTTTGTTGTTGTTGTTGTTGTTGCAAAAGGCGTGTTGAAGTTATTTATTACATTTCAAGGCCTCGTTGGTCTACGAAATCATGAAATTTAAAAAAAAAAGTCATTACTTTACTATTTGGATATCACGGAATTGTGGGATTGAAAAAAAAAATTATTACTTTGCTACGTTTGGATATCAATTTAGGTATCAAAAGAATTGAGGAGGAAAGAAAAGAAAAATAATTTCCTATGAAAGAAAAATTAGAGGAAAACATAATTTTCTTCATCAAAGCAAAAATTACTTTTTCACCTTAAAGTATTCAAAAAAAAAAATTAATTTTTTTGGGTTTTCTAGAAAAGAAAAATCGATATGAATTATAATTTTACAAAGACCTAAAATAATGTTAATGTGCTGTCATTTCTTTGTTTAGGGAGTAGTTTTTGTTATTAGGGCTAATCCAAACAATCAGAGTTCATAAGTTTGAAATTGTAGTGCCCCGTCCCGCTCAGTCAATCGGAGGAATCGAAATGCCGACGGCGTTCGGACTTAGCCTTGCAACGGCTACTCGGAGACATCTCGGTCAAGGCGACCGCTCGCTCAGGTGGGGTAGTTTCGGTGAACTTGCCTCATCTTTGCCTTCACATAATAAATCGTGTTTTCAACTTGCACAAGTAGGCTTAATAATAAAAGCTACGAATCCACATAGCTAAGGGAATAATCCCGATGGACCGAATCGAGTTAGAATATGGAAAACGTCCCACGGTCGGCTTAGAGTTGGTGCACGTCGTGCTTTGAAAATGACACTCGGTCCTTCGTCCCGTGGCTTGGGAGAAGGAAAGTTGGTCTTCGACACAAAGTTATGAAATAGCCTAAGTCATAGACGTCGCCTGCGTGAATGCTTGTTAGAGCATGCACGGTCCCGTCGAATTGTCCCGACACTTGAGTTGGCCTAAGTCATAGGCGTTGCCCGTATAAATGCTCAACAAAGCATGCATGTTTCCATAATACAAGGCTTGGCATAGCCTTCGCTCGCCCCTTGAGTCAAGTTATAGGTTCGATTAAGTTAGGCAAAGTTACGCCGATCGACCTAAGTCATTTCTAGTGCTGTCCCGCTCGTTCTGCGGTTGTCAAGTTAAATAGTCCCGCGATCCCAAGGCCCGTCGTATGAAGTATGACTTGTGTGATAGCGTCGCATAGATCGGAAGTCGGTTTGAGACACGATGGCACGGTCCTAGAATTTTAAGGCACGGGCCACGGTTGATTCATTTGTTTTGGAAAAATGTCTAAACAGTTGTTCTTGAGTTGAGTGAAATGATAGGGCAAGAAAAAAAGAAAGAAGAATGCTCAAGACTGGGTCGTTGAGGTAAGAAAGAAGAATGCTCGCGACTACGGGTCGTCGAGGCAAGATCTCAGATGTAAGAAGTATTGAATTTAGCCCTGTAAGAGATGGTAACACTAGAGGTACAATGACTGTGTGAGACGTCAGTTGAGTCGAGTCTTGCATGGTCATGAACAACTTGTCGACAAGGTAGAGTTTCCCCGCACGGCAACCTGTGGCGCCACGGGACCGTTGCGGGCACAAAGGGAAACAAATATGGCTCTGGGAGCCAAATAGCTGCGCCTGGGGCAAAGTATTCGGTGGACGCTCAGTAAGGCTAGCTACCCGAAGAGGTCCATCCTATACTCAGCTAAAAAGTAGTCCACCATGGCTCTGGGAGTCAGTGACCAAATCATATAGATGAGTCGGCATGGCGGCAATCCGCGGGAGTGCCTTTGGATTGAGTTGAGTTGCTGAATGTGTGTGTGCAAGTTAGAGTACAAATGTTTGGGCTTAAGAATGGCTACAACATAGGCAACGTGCTTCGGCACGAGATGTGGCATCGAGTTTAAGTTGTCGGCATATAAGTTGCATAAGTTGGTTGAGTTGGTTGAGTTTATGTCGGGAAACCGCCGCAAGGCAAAGCTGGTTGAGTGACACTAGATTCACAAGTCTTGATTGGGTCGGTTGGTTATCAAAGTCGCACGGACCGCGAAGCGGCGATATGGTTAAGTCCTAGTGAGTTGCGAGGCATGACCTCAATATGGATTTTGTAGCACGGTCGCATGGAAAAGGAGTCTATCGTGTAGCTGCATCTCTGATTTTGGCCGTAAGGCAAACACGACTTGATAGGTTAACGTTGTTGGCACGAGGAGTGGTCTAGAGACAAAGTATGAGTTAACGTTGACATTGCAAGCACGGGATGGTTCTGATACACAAGTTGCGCTAAGGCGCCGGTCCTAAAACTGATCCTAAGACAAGAGTAGAAAGACAATAAAAAAGGGGACTATGTTGCACAAAGTAAAGTAAACGTGTTGGTTTTGTATGGGTGGGCGAGGAGCTCATTCCACCAGTACAGTTGAGTACTGACACCCACATAGTTTGCATGTGCAGGCTCAGGTAGAAGCTCGTGGCGCGGGGCTCGCTTGGATGCGTCGAGGCATGGAGTTCCTTGGCGACTCGAAGCGTGCAGCCGCATGGAGTAAAGACTTATACAGGACATAATGTATGGACATCGCCTTCCGAAGCTTCCGTTGGATCAAGACTTGTAATTGAGAGATGAGAGAGAGCTGAGTGAACTTGTAAAATGTGAGAAGAGTGAGCTTGAGTGATTGTAATCTTGGCCTTGCGCCCCCAATGTAATCGTTGTTTCAATATCAATAAAGAGCTTCTTTGAATGACTTGTGTTTTGTTCTAAATTCCGCTGCTATTATTCAATGTCTCTGCTCGGGACTTCTGTGCGACGACCCCGTCGCAGCCGCTGAAATAGGCCGTTATGGAACCCGCCTTGCACGAGCGCAATCTAGGCTCGTGCGGCATCACGCCTGAGCGAGGACGATCGCTCCTACGGGAGCGGGGCGTGACATAATGGTATCAGAGCACGGCTTTACGTCCTTGGATAACCGATTGAATTCTTTAACTCGTTGTTTCCGCAAACTCTGTTGCTTCCGCAAGTTGATATCATTGGTGCGTTCTCTCTCAATTGTCCCACGGGATGTCCATACAATAAGTCTATCTATTTTGCAAAACATAGGAGAACAGTTTTTGACAACAAAACAAAAAGATGGTTTGCGTAAGCACGGTTGGCTAAGTCGGGCTGGGCATATACACCAAAGTTGCGTCGACCTTAGAAAAGTCGAGTGCGGGAATTGAATTTTGTCGGACGAGAATGAGTTGAACTCGATTGAGTAAAGCGTGATGACTATCGATAGGGGTACTAGCGAGCGACGATGACGTCGATTCTATATAGATGAGCGTGCTTGGAAATTGAGGAATGGTTCGAACGAAAAATTTGAAGAAGTGGATTTTGATTCGAATGATAAGTTGAGGATTTGTTGAATGACTTCATCCCTGAGTGGTGTATGCGATAGCCTCAGGGATGTTGATCGATTGATAAAAGAATGATGCGAATTGAGGAAATACGTTGGTCGATGACTTAAGATAAACGGATGAACGATACGTGAATTTGGTTTGAGGAAAATCGATGTTGCGAATGATTCGACGGATAATAATCGAACTTGAATTTGAATGTCGAGGAGACTATCCATTCGGACGATAGCATTATTCGCACGACTCGAGATTGGTTGCAAAAGAAGATCGTCAGGTTACGCATATTGTCGATGGTATTAAGGCGTATCAAAGATCGATATGCGATAACTCGGGGGTACTCTGACTCGGCGAATGACGATCGTGCAAGTGTTATTGTTCGGTTGGATGCGATACTTAGGATTTTGATCGAGATGAATGTTGGATGAAAATGATCGTGTCTTGATGGTTACGTTGATAGCCACAACGTCGACGATCTTGTCTTGTGCGAGCGCAACTCCAGCCTCGGACATGCGTCGCGTCGGATTTGGGGCGATCGTTCCGCGTGAGCGCAGACATGGTGATTCATGTCGCGGGAATGATCAAACTCAGAAAATCAGGACGCGACAACGTTGATTATCTCGACTTGTTGGCTTGATGCGAAGGTGGACTCGAGGATTGTAGGACTTATGATTAACGAATGAGTAAAACTTGAGGATTGAGTAGGTCCAATCCGCGCATCGAGAATGAATTAGTCTGGACATAAAACAAGAGTTATGTCCTGATGAGAATGATTATCTCGCGGGAGCGTGTATGGTGATTCATGCCCACCGTAGATAATCTGACTCGCGTGAGATCGGGGTACAACGCATTGTTAAGTCGGACGACCTTGTGATCGATTACGCGAATTGGAATACATGACTTCGGAAGTATAAAATGTGAATTATGGTTAGCGATGGATTGTGTCGTAGCGTGCTTGACTTGGAAGGGATGATAGGAAGATTATGTCGAACGTGTTCGAAGATATTGACTATGCGAAATGGCTTTGCTGAATGACTCAGATCCCGTGCGGTGAATGTTGGGATGTGCGTAGGAAATCGATGCTCGAAGTTTAGAAATCGGAGTGATGCGAGCTTGGGTAGAAAACCCCGTACCATCAACTTGGTTTGACCTTAGGATGGCGTCAGTGTTGATATCGTTGTTTGGGAACTATGATTCCAATGCTGACGGAAAGACATAGCCTAGCGGTTAGGCAGACGTCCGAGTGCGAAGTGTTAGGATTGGTGGAGGCACCACTCGCGAGTCTCGGTTGACATGCACGTATATCAGGGACGCCCGAATATGTGCACGATCCGACTCGAGTAGTAATGGCAGATTCTCTATCACGAGGCTTGGTCGAAATGCATATATTTTGGGGATGCCTAAGATATGTGCACGATCCATACTAAGTGATACGTTGAATCGAGTGAGACTTGAAGAACGGAAAAGTGTCGAGGATTTTGAGATCGTGAGTTTTAAAGAAAGGATTGAGGATAGTGCGAGCGTGGCTCGGATTGAGGAAACGCATAGGCGTAGGTGTGCGAGAGTTTTTGAACGTTGAGTAAAAGTGATGAGTCAATAAGTGTACTCGGTTAGTTTCGAGGACAAAACTTTTTCTGAGTGGTGTATGATGTAGTGCCCCGTCCCGCTCAGTCAATCGGAGGAATCGAAATGCCGACGGCGTTCGGACTTAGCCTTGCAACGGCTACTCGGAGACATCTCGGTCAAGGCGACCGCTCGCTCAGGTGGGGTAGTTTCGGTGAACTTGCCTCATCTTTGCCTTCACATAATAAATCGTGTTTTCAACTTGCACAAGTAGGCTTAATAATAAAAGCTACAAATCCACATAGCTAAGGGAATAATCCCGATGGACCGAATCGAGTTAGAATATGAAAAATGTCCCACGGTCGGCTTAGAGTTGGTGCACGTCGTGCTTTGAAAATGACACTCGGTCCTTCGTCCCATGGCTTGGGAGAAGGAAAGTTGGTCTTCGACACAAAGTTATGAAATAGCCTAAGTCATAGACGTCGCCTGCGTGAATGCTTGTTAGAGCATGCACGGTCCCGTCGAATTGTCCCGACACTTGAGTTGGCCTAAGTCATAGGCGTTGCCCGCATAAATGCTCAACAAAGCATGCATGTTTCCATAATACAAGGCTTGGCATAGCCTTCGCTCGCCCCTTGAGTCAAGTTATAGGTTCGATTAAGTTAGGCAAAGTTACGCCGATCGACCTAAGTCATTTCTAGTGCTGTCCCGCTCGTTCTGCGGTTGTCAAGTTAAATAGTCCCGCGATCCCAAGGCCCGTCGTATGAAGTATGACTTGTGTGATAGCGTCGCATAGATCGGAAGTCGGTTTGAGACACGATGGCACGGTCCTAGAATTTTAAGGCACGGGCCACGGTTGATTCATTTGTTTTGGAAAAATGTCTAAACAGTTGTTCTTGAGTTGAGTGAAATGATAGGGCAAGAAAGAAAGAAAGAAGAATGCTCAAGACTGGGTCGTTGAGGTAAGAAAGAAGAATGCTCGCGACTACGGGTCGTCGAGGCAAGATCTCAGATGTAAGAAGTATTGAATTTAGCCCTGTAAGAGATGGTAACACTAGAGGTACAATGACTGTGTTAGACGTCAGTTGAGTCGAGTCTTGCATGGTCATGAACAACTTGTCGACAAGGTAGAGTTTCCCCGCACGACAACCTGTGGCGCCACGGGACCGTTGCGGGCACAAAGGGAAACAAATATGGCTCTGGGAGCCAAATAGCTGCGCCTGGGGCAAAGTATTCGGTGGACGCTCAGTAAGGCTAGCTACCCGAAGAGGTCCATCCTATACTCAGCTAAAAAGTAGTCCACCATGGCTCTGGGAGTCAGTGACCAAATCATATAGATGAGTCGGCATGGCGGCAATCTGCGGGAGTGCCTTTGGATTGAGTTGAGTTGCTGAATGTGTGTGTGCAAGTTAGAGACAAATGTTTGGGCTTAAGAATGGCTACAACATAGGCAACGTGCTTCGACACGAGATGTGGCATCGAGTTTAAGTTGTCGGCATATAAGTTGCATAAGTTGGTTGAGTTGGTTGAGTTTATGTCGGGAAACCGCCGCAAGGCAAAGTTGGTCGAGTGACACTAGATTCACAAGTCTTGATTGGGTCGGTTGGTTATCAAAGTAGCACGGGCCGCGAAGCGGCGATATGGTTAAGTCCTAGTGAGTTGCGAGGCATGACCTCAATATGGATTTTGTAGCACGGTCGCATGGAAAAGGAGTCTATCGTGTAGCTGCGTCTCTGATTTTGGCCGTAAGGCAAACACGACTTGATAGGTTAACGTTGTTGGCACGAGGAGTGGTCTAGAGACAAAGTATGAGTTAACGTTGACATTGCAAGCACGGGATGGTTCTGATACACAAGTTGCGCTAAGGCGCCGGTCCTAAAACTGATCCTAAGGCAAGAGTAGAAAGACAATCAAAAAGGGGACTATGTTGCACAAAGTAAAGTAAACGTGTTGGTTTTGTATGGGTGGGCGAGGAGCTCATTCCACCAGTACAGTTGAGTACTGACACCCACATAGTTTGCATGTGCAGGCTCAGGTAGAAGCTCGTGGCGCGGGGCTCGCTTGGATGCGTCGAGGCATGGAGTTCCTTGGCGACTCGAAGCGTGCAGCCGCATGGAGTAAAGACTTATACATGACATAATGTATGGACATCGCCTTCCGAAGCTTCCGTTGGATCAAGACTTGTAATTGAGAGATGAGAGAGAGCTGAGTGAACTTGTAAAATGTGAGAAGAGTGAGCTTGAGTGATTGTAATCTTGGCCTTGTGCCCCCAATGTAATCGTTGTTTCAATATCAATAAAGAGCTTCTTTGAATGACTTATGTTTTGTTCTAAATTCCGCTGCTATTATTCAATGTCTCTGCTCGGGACTTCTGTGCGACGACCCCGTCGCAGCCGCTGAAATCGGCCGTTATGGAACCCGCCTTGCACGAGCGCAATCTAGGCTCGTGCGGCATCACGCCTGAGCGAGGACGATCGCTCCTACGGGAGCGGGGCGTGACAAAAATATAGGTTATATTTTTGTTGCTGCTAACTCAAAATATAGACAAAATGATCGGATCCCACATTTAGGAGTATAACGTAATATTGGCATTATGTAGGAAATAATAATGCCTTGTTCTCATTGTTAGGGTTTGTTACAATATATATAGTGTCTACATTTGGGCTTATGGACCATAGGCCATATTTACATTACAAATATAATCTAACAATCTAACACCCCCCTCAAGTTGGAGCATGGAAGTCACAAATGTCCAACTTGGAAAGGAAAGAATCAAACACATACTTTTCAAGGGGCTTAGTGAAGATATCAGCCAGTTGAGTATAAGTAGGAACATGCGAGTCTATGACGGTGTCATCTCTAATAGCATCGCGAACAAAATGCAAATCCACCTCAATATGCTTACTGCGCTCATGAAATACCGGGTTCTGAACCAGGTGCAGGACGGACTGAATGTCACAATACACCGACATAGCAGACTCCTGGCGAACGCCCAAACACACCAATAACTCCTTCAACCATTTCAACTCACAAACAAGCGCAGCAAGAGACATATGTAAGATTATTTGTTAACTATCATATTTATTAATCCTACTCTCACTCAAAACCTTCAATCCAGCAAAAGTTATTAAACACCCCTCACTTAACTCTTGCTCCAATCCAAATAAGATTATACGTATTGGCTCTACTCCGCTCACTTAACTCCCTGTCATTTAATCACACTTAACTCTGCTTATTTTTTTCCCTTCAATCCAAGCCGACCCTTAAAAAAAGCCTTAATGTATTGGTCTTACTTTTTAGCGACACTTACTTCCCTGAAGCGAAACCTTTTATGAAATTAGTCCATGCTCATCTGTTACATCATTATGTCCTGTTATCGAAATCTAAGAACTAAGTTGGGTTGCAGTTACATTATATTTCACTAGCATGTGTGCACGTGCCTTGTACGTATTTTAACATTTCTTAATTAGTTTAGGAAGACTCTTTAGGAAGACCAAAGAGTAGTCTTCTTAATTACTAAATTATCCCTATTAAAATTAATGAATTATTTTTAATTAGTATAAATATGTAAGGGTATTTTCGGAATTCAAAAGTTTTACCATGTAAGTTTTCCTATTATATAGTAGAATAGATTTATGAACCTTTTTGGTGCCAATCCAATGCCGCAACCAGGAATTCCAACTGGAGTAGGCTGGAATGGACTGGATATAGGCTGACTCATATACGAAAAATTTATGGAAAAAAAAAATATTGAGGTGGACTAGAGCCCACACCTTAGCCCTTAAGGGGACGTTTGGTACGCGGAATACTATATAGCCGGGAATTCTATATTTCCGGGAATCAAATTTCAAGGAATTAAATTTCCTAAAAAATTACATTCCCATGTTTGGTGACAATATAAATATTCCCGAAAAAAAAAAATAATAATAACGAAAAAAATGAACAAATATAAAAAAACCGGTAGAAACGACAAAAAATCGGTAAAAAAGAAAAAAATGGTAAAAACGTCAAAAACGATGAAAAACGACAAAAAATCGGTTAAAACGACAAAAATGACCAAAAAGCGAAAAAAAATGTATAAACGACAAAAAATAACAAAAAGGGTGAAAACGACAAAAAATAACAAAAACACGACAAAAACGACATAAAAGCGGTAAAAACGACAAAAAAACCAAAATGTGGCAAAAACGACAAAAAATAACAAAAAATCGGTTAAAACGACAAAAAATAACCAAAAAGTGACAAAAAAGGGTAAAAACGACAAAAAAATCGCATAAAACGATAAAAAAATGGTAAAAACGACAAAAAACGATAAAAACGACAAAAAATAATCAAAAAGTGACAAAAAAGACAAAAGGGGGTAAAAATGACAAAAAAATCGCTTTAAAACGACAAAAAATTGGTAAAAATGACAAAAAATGACAAAAAATGATCAAAAAGTGATAAAAAAGACAAAAAATGGGTAAAAACGACAAAAAATCGCTTAAAACGACAAAAAATTAGTAAAAATGACAAAAAATGACAAAAACCGATAAAAACGACAAAAAAGAAAAAATGTTCAAAACTAATCAAAATTGATCAAAAAAAAAGAAAAAAAATTTGACATTTTTTTTTGCCCGGGCAAAAAAAAAATTACCTACCTATTCTCAAGGGATAGAATTCCCATGTTTTGTGGGCAAACAATTTACCCGGGTATTTATAATTCCCGAGAATAAATTTTTTATAAGCCAAACAAACGTGGTAATAGATTTCCAACTTAAATTTTTCCGGGAATAAAAAAAATACCGTGTACCAAACGCCCCCTAAGTTGTTCCATCCTTGTGCTAAACGAAATAGAAAATTTGTATCTGGAATGCATTCTGAATGTTCATTTTGTCATACATATCATTTGTTAGGGACTCAAATAAGTGTTTCTGAATCTATAATCCAACCAGTGTTCCAAATATATATATATATATATATATATATATATATATATATATATATATATATATATATATATATATATATATATCGTCTGAGCCAACACAGATAGAAAGTAAGGTTGCGTTTCGTTCACTGTAATGTAATCGTAATCGTAATGAAATTGGATTTGTAATGTAATCGAGTCTGTAATATAATGGAATTACAATTATATTACTATGTTTGATTGAAACATGTAATCAAACCATGTAATATAATATCAATTGCATTCATATGTTTGGTCTACCATGAAATGTAATTGAGTTTTTAATTTAATATTTTTTAAATACAACATATAAAAAAAAGTAGACCAATAAAAATTTCAAAAATTTCAAAACTAAAAAAAATAAAAATAAAAAATAAAAATAAAAATAAAAATAAAAATAAATAAAGGAAAAAAAAATTCGTTTTGTCCCTCGGCAAAAGTAGACAAATGACCAGAACCGACAAAAAAAAAAAAACAAAAATGACAAACGTACAAAATGAAAAAAACAACCAACAAAGAAAAAACGATAAAAAAATAAAGAACGAAAGAAATTCAAAATTGACAAAATAGAGACATAAAAAAAACCATCAAAAGTGACGAAAAGTGATCAAAAATGACCAAAAATAAAACTGATCAAAAATGACAACAAATAAAAAAAAACTAAAACCGAAAAAAAAGGCTAAAACAAAAAACAACAAAAACGAGCAAAACGACAAAAAAGGACAAAAAGCGACTAAAAACGAAAAAAGTACCAAAAAGGATAAAAAACGAAAAACAAGAAATGATAAAAAATGACAAAAACGATAAAAAATGATCAAAAAGACCAAAAACGATAAAAAGGGACCAAAGCAACCTAAAACGATAAAAAAGAGAGCAAAAATGACAAAACAACAAAAACCAAAAAACCAAATATAAGAAGGGATCAAAACGAACAAAAAACGATAAAAAAAAGGTATAAAAAAACTTGCAAAAACGACCAAAAAAACAAAAACAACAAAAAAATTGTAAAAACGAACAGAAACTACCAGGCAAAAAAATGTACAAAATCGAACAAAAATGATAAATTTTGACCAAAACCGTGCAAAAACGAGCAAAAATTGAAAAAGTACAAAAATGAGCAAAAATGAAAAATAAATAAATAAAAAACTATAAAAAATAATAAAAAAAGTCGAAAACGACCCAAAATGAGAAAAAAAAAGGCAAAAACCGAACAATAACAACAAAAAAAAACGTGTAGAAGTGATAAAAAAAAGAGCAAAAGGACAAAATTGTGCAAAATCGACAAAAAATGATAAGAAAGTAAAAAAGGCAAAAAAGTACAAAATCGACCAAAAACGATAATTTTTTTTGGAAAATAGCAAAAAGCAACCAAAAACGAAAAAAAGTACAAAAATTGTCAAAAACATACAAAATCGACAAAAAATGATTAAAATGTGAAAAAATCGCAAAAAAGTAGAAAATCGACAAAAATGATTAAAAAAACGTGGAAAACGGTCCAAAAACGACAAAAAATTGGAAAAAAACGACCAAAAATAATTTTAAAAACGTGAAAAATAGCCAAAAGCGACCACAAATAATAAAAAATGTGTAAAAATGGTCAAAAACGTATACAATCGATAAAAAAAAGTGAAAAAATCGCAAAAACATGCAAAATCGACCACAAAGATTAAAAAAAATTGCAAAAACGATCAAAACGACAAAATACGTGAAAAAACAATTAAAGAAGAGAAAAAATAGCCAAAAACAATAAAAAAGTGCAAAAAGGTTAATAACGTACAAAATTGACAAAAAAGATAAAAAAATAATAAAAACTCCAAAAACGTGAAAAATCGACCAAAAAAAATGATAAAAACGTGCAAAAACGTCCAAAAAAGGACAATTACGTAGAAAATCAACCAAAACCGATAAAAAACATGCAAAAGCGACAAAAAAGGCCAAGAACATGCAAAAACAACCCCAAAGGCCCAAAATGAGCAAAAATGGCTAAAAACGAACAAAAACGACAATAAACAAACAAAAACGACAAAAATGACCAAAACGAACAAAACGAACAAAACGACCAAATTATAACATACCAACCTTCCGCTTAAGTTGTAATGTAACCGCAAATACACAGGTTTTATGATGTAATTGAGTTTAGAAGAAACTGATGTAATATAATCAAACTTGTAATCACGTTTACATTACATCTAAATTTTTTTGTCCAACCAAACACCCGAATTAGATTGACAACGTAATCTCGATCATATTACGTTGTCCAATCCTGCAAACCAAACGGACTCTAGGTGCAATCCTAACTATCTCCAACATTAAACTGTATAGATTAGATTAGGATATTAGGATTTTGAAGACGAAGAAGAAGAAGGAGAAGCGAGAGACATGTTTTTTTTTATTGATTAACAATAGCAAAAAATAAACCTTTATGTAGTTAGTATGTAACTAACTATTTGATTATGACAACTACAATAAATAAAGATATCCTTATATTTTAAATATCTCAAACGATTTTCTTGTAACAATCTAAAGACTTGTGAATATATTGTAAGGAGATTTTTTTAAGTAATGTTACGTATAGAATACAATCAATCAGAGATTTCTCTTTTTCCCTTCCTTCTTTTGTTCTACCAGGGATCTTGAAGAACACTTTTGTCTTTTAGACTACAACCATGGTCGACCTTGAGAGCTTATAAGGGCCCAAGACGAACTTCCAAAATGGGTCCCCCATATATAATGTTAAAAAAAGGGAAATTGAAATGCCCATACATAATGTAATTGTTTTAAAAAAATAAAATGTAACAAAATGTAACACCAAGAATTGAACATAGAACCTCTAATATGCAAGTTCAGCAAGAAAACCACTACATTACAGCTATTTTGTTTAAGAATGATCCATGGTACATCTTGTTCTAGTTTAGATATATCATGTTTGTGCCCCTTTAGTCTTGGGTCACGGTCGTCCGGCATGCCCTGGACTAGGACCGCTCATGACTACAACACATTGTCAATGTAAAGAAGATTCACGATCACACGATCATACTCGAACTAAACGAGCGAGTATAATCTAAATTATTTTTCTTATGATCTTTTTTTTTTTATTCTTCTTAAAAGATAAAGATTTTTTTTTCCTCTAATTAAGAATAGATCCTGCTGGATCAATCAACCAACAATGGTTATCAATAGATCCTTATGGATCAATCAACCAGCAATTTGGCTAGGTCATTCATTGTGAAATAAAGCGACTATGTCAAATGGGGTAGCCTGGCAGTCAGGGGGGAGATTCGCAGAAGCATAAACTTGTGGCTTAGAAGTTTGCTAGAAGCAAATGCTAAATAAGGCATCATTCGACGCGAATCACGAAGGGCTAGAATTTTGCTAGAAGCAAATGCAACAAAATGGAAAGCTAAGCGGAAGGAGCATCCCTGCGAAATAGAAAAGTCCTGCAAAATTTAGCTCCACGGAATGTAGTTCTCTCGCAAAACTTAGTTATGCAGAATGGGAGTGCTCCTCGAAACTTGGCACATCCGCGAAATGAAGTATTCTCACAAAATGGAGCTACCCTACGAAACTTCATGACTCTGCGGAATCTAGCTTCCTGAAACTCCATAGTTTAGCAGTTTGTCTGAAATAAACCAAATTCATAAACAAGACCCTTGCAAGTAGGCCTGTCAATGGTAGACCGAAAATCCGTATCCGATCCGTATTCGAACCGAAAATATCCGAAATTTCGGATACGGATACGGATTCGGATATCATATCGGATATTTATCGGATATCGGATACGGATACGGTAAGTGTCATATCCGGACCAATAATATCCGAACCAATAATATTTAAATTATTTAATAAATTTAAAATATATTGGACCATCAGGAATTCTGAATTCAGCCGAAAATCTATTGTTTCTGTTGTTTCTTGGCAAAATATGTTGTTTCAGTATAGAAATTTTTTGTTTCTTACAAAATCTGTCGTTTCAATGTGAAAATCTGTCGTTTCTTGACAAAATCTATTGGTTCTGATTTTTTTCTTCTCTTTTTTTATTTTTTTAGTAATCTTATTGGTTCGGATATTATCCGATATCCGTTAAAATTATCGGTAACGGATACGGTAGCCAAAACTTCTATCCGATAGGATATCGGATAGTTATCGGATATATCCGATAGTTAATGGTTCGGATATGGTAATGCCAATATCCGACCAATAAGCTACCATTGACAGGCCTACTTGCAAGGGACGTTGCTCCCTTGAGCCCGGTTAACAGACCCACAAATATGGAATGAGGGGGTTTCAAAATATATTTTTTGAAAAATAATACTAATTTTTTTGGAAACTACAAAAATTCTAACAGTTCTCTAGTTTTCTAATTATGCTAAATGATCCTAAATTTCTAACCTGAGATAAATATAATAGTTATGCACGTATCTCTACTATTATAAAGGGGTCTCTACTATTATAAAGGGGCTTCAAAACGGTTCAAATTGAGCCGTCTAAGCCGTATGTATATCATCAACCATTTAATTTTAAAAAAATAAATTATGTAAAAAAAGTTGAAAAAAGTTTAAATTTATTACATACATATTCAACATAGAGAATCAAGAATCAACCTCAACCAAACAAGAATAATACCTCCCACTTTAACCATAGGAGTTAGAAGAGACATTTGACTATAATTGGTGTCACGATCCGATTCCAAGATTCAGTGTACAGTCGGATCATGTCCAGCCTGCACCGTATTGAGACGGCGACAGTAAGTTGTATCAATCAGTAGTAACACAATGCACAACATTCTAAAATACGAAAATTTAAATAAAATTATTAAAATATTTAGAACTAAAAGCCTAACTGAAATCAACCACTGTGAAACCCGTAAATTTTAGTTTTATTTAAATAATTTATTTACTAAATTATTTTATAAAAAAAATTATTATTATTTCTGGAATTTTATTGGTCAAACCCGTAAAAAATTTATTGTATAATTTATTTGCTAAATTATTAATTATTATTATTTCAGGAAAATATTTTTTTAGAAATATTATTAAACCTAGAATTTGATTATTGGGCCTGACCTGTTCTGACCTGTCCTAAACCCATCTTGGAAATCGAACCCAAATTTCGGTTTTCCCGAAATAAATATGTTAGTGTATATATATATATATATATATATATATATATATATATATATATATATATATATATATATATATATATATATATATATATATATATATATACATATGAATATATTTTTCTTAGTAAAAAAAAAAAGAAAGGAATACTTATTATTAATACTCATTTGACTATTTCTATAAAACAAAATTATTCATTGAATTTTTATTGATTGGCCTGAACCCGTACCGAACCCAATCTCGATTTTTCGAAACAAAACTTTAAGTTATTTAGTTATTTATTTATATATTTACTATACTTTCTTTTAAGGAAAATCCTTTATTTTTCTTTCCTTTACAGAATAAGCTCTTCATCTTCCATTCCCTTTCCGTTCACCCCCGGTCTTCCCGTAACCGCCGCCGCCATCACCCCTCCTCTCCCGAAACCGTCGAGTCTCCTCCTCTCCCGTAACCCCCAATCTCTCCTCATATTTAAACCCTTCTTTCCATCACTCTTCATTCACCACACCCAAAACCCTCTCTTCCAAACTTTCGTGCCCTAGCTTTCCGAGTCGAGCCGAGCTCCTCCGGCAGCCGACGTCCGCCCTCGCCGCAGCTCGACGACCCCCGCCGATCGCTCTCGCACCCTTCGCGCGACCTCCCAACGGCCTAGGTCGGCGACCCCGAGCCTGTCTGGCATTTTCCGCCGCCGCTCCCTGTCTGCGCGGCCCCGTCCAGGCCGACCCGACGCCGTCGAGCCCTCTGACCGCCGTTCCCGACCGCCCGACCAGCATTCCGTCCAGACCGATCGCCCAAGGCCGACCCCCTCGCCGTCGCCCCCGGTGTTTCGTGGTTTCCCGTGCCCGATCTGCTGTCCGTGGATTCCTGTAGTGCCCCGTCCCGCGAAGTCAATCGGAGGAATCGAAACGCCAACGGCGTTCGGACTTGGCCTTACAACGGCGACTCGAAGACATCGCTCAGGTGGGGTAGTTTCGGTGAACTTGCCTCATCTCAGCCTTCACTTAATAATTCGTGTATTTTCAACTTGCACAAGTAGGCTTAATAATAAAAAAGACGAATCCACATAGCTAAAGGAAATTATCCCGACGGATCGAATCGAGTTTAGAACATGGAAAACGTCCCACGGTCTGATTAGAGTTGGTGCTCAGCGTGCTTTGAAAATGACACTAGGTCCTTCGTCCCGCGGCTTGGGAGAAGAAAAAGTTGGTATTCGACACAGACGAGAAGTTAGCCTAAGTCATAGACGTCGCCCGCGTAAATGCTCGATAAAGCATGCATGTTTCCACTGCGCAAGGCTTGGCATAGCCTTGGCTCGTCCCTCGGGTTAAGTTGTAGGCTTGTGTAAGTTAGGCAAAGTTATGCCGGTCGACCTAAGTCATTCCAAGTGCCGTCCCGCTCTTTCTGCGGTTGTCAAGTTAAATAGTCCCACGATCTCAAGGGCCGTCGTATAACATATGACTTGGGTGATAGCGTCGCGTAGGACGTAAGTCAGTTAAAGGCACGAGCCACGGTTGGCACGATATAAAGTTAGCCACGGACTATGGCACTTCGGGAACACTTTTGTTCAAGTTAAGTTGGAAGGCTATGTAGTAGTCATTCCCTCGAGTTCAATGAAGTTCGAGGCGGTCCCTCGGTTGGGAGTCTCGTGTTCCTATCCACGTAAGATGTTTCGAGGCGGTCCCTCGGTTGGGAGTCTCGCGTTCCTATCCACGTTAAGATGTAGTTCGAGGCGGTCCCTCGGTTGGGAGTCTCGCGTTCCTATCCACGTTAAGATGTTTCGAGGCGGTCCCTCGGTTGGGAGTCTCGCGTTCCTACCCACGTTAAGATGTTCGAGGCGGTCCCTCGGTTGGGAGTCTCACGGCCCCGATGCACGTAATGCAAAGGGTGGTTCAGAGCACGAGTTGCTAAGTATAGTTCCAATCGTACCAACAAATTAGGCCATGCATTTACGTGAGTCTAGATATCTCGTAGGTGCATGGTCATTGGACACCTTGTCGACAAGGATTTCTGCCTAGACTGGTTATACGTCGGGGCACCGGGCCCAGTCATCCTGGGGGTAGACGTTATAGCAGCGCATGCTTTTATTGCGTGGGTAGTCGGAGGCTTTCAACGGGGCTCGCTACCTACGCTGAAGGACCCGCCGCCTACCCGAGCTATGTCCGCGATGGTTTGTCATGCCAGTGGCCTTTCATATAGATAATTGGCGTGCTAAGCGGCAAATCCGCATGCACGGTGTCGGTCGTAACAAAGAAAGTGTAAGCACGGTATGCGTTGAATGGTGAAATGTGTGCTCGGTTGCACCTAAAGTGTTATAAAGCCTACGATTCGGCTATACGTAAAGACAAGTGCTTCGGCACGAGATACAGCGTCACGCTTGAGTTCCCAATATCGGTTCCACAAGTCGGGTTAGTCGTTGCGAGTTAAGTCAAGAAGGGCCGTAGGGCAAGTTTGGTTAAGTCATGTTGAGTTTCTGGGTACGACCTCGAGATGTGAGGCATGGCCGCGTCGTCCCAACACAAGTTAAGCTAGCGAGGAGGCACTGCCTCCGTAATACTAAAGCACGAATTGAGTTTATTGCACGACCGAGTCGTTATGTTCCAGAGTATGGCACGAAAGGCAAGCACGAGGCGATAAGTCGACGTTATTGGAACGAGAAGGTCTAGCGGTAAAGTATGATTACACTATTAGTGCAAGGCACGGTAACGGTCTAAAAGACACAAAATAGACCAAGGTGTCGGTCCTAAAATCGATCCTAAGGAAAGACTAGAAAGACAATCGTAAAGGGGCTTGTATTGCACAAAGTAAAATAAACGTGTCGGTTTTGAATGGGTGGGCGAGGAGCTCACTCCACCAGTACAATTGAGTACTGACAACCACACAGTTTCCATGTGCAGGCACAGGTAGAAGCTCGTGGCGCGGAGCTCGCTTGGATGCGTCGAGGCACGGAGTTCCTTGGCGATTCGAAGCATGCGGCCGCATAGAATCGAAGACTTATACGGGACATAATGTATGGACATCGCCTTCCGAAGCTTCCGCTGACATCAAATATTGTATCGAGAGATGAGAGAGAGCAGAGTGAATTGTAAATGAGAGAAAAGTTAGCACGAGAGACTTGTAATTCGGCCTTGCGCCCACAAATGTAATTTTGTATTCAATATCAATAAAAGAGTTTCTTTTGAATGACTTGTGTTCTTGTTTCAAATTTCCGCTGCTAGTATTCAATGTCTCTGTTTGGGACTTCTGTGCGACGACCCCGTCGCAGCCGCTGTAATCAGCCGTTATGGAACCCGCCTTGCACGAGCGCAATCTAGGCTCGTGCGGCATCACGCCTTAGCGAGGACGATCGCTCCTACGGGAGCGGGGCGTGACATAATGGTATCAGAGCACGGCTTTACGTCCTTGGACTATCGATTGAATTCTTTAACTCTAATGTTTTCGCAAACTCTGAATATTGCTTCCGCAAAGTTGATATCGTTGGTGCGCTCTCTCTCGATTGTCCCACGGGATGTCCATACAATAAGTCTAATATTTTTAAAAGCTCGTACAAGCGTTCAATCGAACGCATCGGTTGGCCATCGCCGGATACATTGGTAGGCCTTTGGGCCGAACGGTGTAGTGCCCCATCCCGTAAAGTCAATCGGAGGAATCGAAACGCCGACGGTGTTCGGCCTTAGCCTTGCAACGGCTGCTCGAAGGCTCGCTCGGTCAAGACGACCGCTCGCTCAGGTGGGGTAGTTTCGGTGAACTTGCCTCATCTTTGCCTTCACATAATAAATCGTGTTTTCAACTTGCACAAGTAGGCTTAATAATAAAAGAGACGAATCCACATAGCTAAGGGAATAATCCCGACGGGTCGAAATGAGTTAGAACATGGAAAACATCCTACGGTCGGCTTAGAGTTGGTGCACGACGTGCTTTGAAAATGACACTCGGTCCTTTGTCCCATGGCTTGGGAGAAGGAAAGTTGGTCTTCGACACAAATCTATAAACTTGCCTAAGTCATAGGCGTCGCCCGCGTAAATGCTCGATAAAGCATGTACGTTACCGAAATGCAAGGCTTGGCATAGCCTTTGCTCGTCCTCGGGTTAAGTTGTAGGCTTGAGTAAGTTAGGCAGAGTTATGCCGGTCGACCTAAGTCATTCCAAGTGCTGTCCCGCTCATTCTACGGTTGTCAAGTTAAATTGTCCCACGATCCCAATGCCCGTCACATGAGGTATGACTTGGGCGATAGTGTTGCACAGAACACGAGTCGGTTTAAGGCACGATGTCACCCTCATTTCCCGTATTTCTAGTATTTCGTATTTATACTCGTATCTGGATTTTTGGCATGTATTTTATTTTTATCAAACTTGTGGAATTTCGGTATTTCCCATATTTTGGGTTTTGGCATGGCTCGGTTTTATCTGGATTGGTTCGGTTTTATGTGAGTTGGATCACCTTAGCCTATGCTACCCCTCATCCCCACCACAACTCCCCCTCTTTATATCCCCACGTACCACTCTCTCTCCTCATAACCACCATTAATTTCCTTCTTCTTCTTCTTCTCCTTCCTCCACAACTCTCTTAACCCTAGGCAAGTGCATCTTGCCACTACATGAGAACCCTCTTTTCTTTCTCCATTTGATAGATTAGGATATGGTGATCAACATTAGAACTTGGGTTTTTGTGATTTGGAGCCTCCATTGTGATAGATCTAAGTTATTTCCATTTTTGGATTTTGCATGGTTTGAGCTTCTTAAGTTGGATTTTATGGGTTTTTGATGTTTCCATGTGGAAGAGCATTCAGTTTCACTCCAGTTGGAACTTTGGAAATCCGGACTTGGAGTTCGGATGGCCAAGTTATGATGCTTGGAAGCTTTGGGTTCATCCATGGTGTTCTTGCTGTTTGGAGGAGACAGTGAGCAGTGTGCAGAGCTGTTTAACTCACGCACACTGAGCTACGCGGGCTCTTTAGCGCTGCGTACACAGGCTTGAGTACGCTTCCTGTTGGAAGTGTGCCTCTCTTGAGCGTGCGTGACTTTTCACGCAGTTGCTCCCTTGAGCGTGCGTGACTTTCACGCAGCTGCTCCCTGTAGCGTGCGTGACTTTTCACGCAGCTGCACCCTGTAGCGTGTATGACTTTCACGCAACTGCTCCCTGTAGTGTGCGTGACTTTTCACGCAGTTGCTCCCTTGAGCGTGCGTGACTTTCACGCAGCTGCTCCCTGTAGCGTGCGTGACTTTTACGCAGCTGCTCTCTTGAGCGTGCGTGACTTTTCACGTATGCTGTTTCCTTGAGCGTGCGTGACTTTTCACGCAGCTGCTCCCTTGAGCGTGCGTGACTTTTCGTATGCTGCTCCCCTGACCCCCCTTGCTTAACCCATGGGCTCTTGGAGTTCTGGTTTTATTTCTTTAAGCTTGGCTATTCTATAGCCCTGTTTATTGATATTTTATTAGATATTTTATGCCCATTTTATATCCTTACGCCTTTTGTCCTAAACTTGATTTTACTTAATATGTTTGGAATGACTATTGTACATGGCACGGTATGGCAAGAACTTGCATAATACGACAGTGACCCGTAGTGGTGCACTCCTGACATGACCAACCTGACATGATAGTGGCCCGTGACGGCGCACTCCTGACTTGACATGACCTGATAACTTAGCTTGACATGTCTTGACACCGTGGGTGGTTCTTTCTTGCTTGCTTGTTAAATCTACTTGTCCAGTCTCGCATCATGTCTAGGATGGGACTCCTGAGTACCACGGTCAGGAGTACCTACTAAAATGGATTAAGGTTAATAAGTAGAATAACACAGTAGTCATGAAGAGATGACACAGCTACAGGCAATCCCGTTACCTGGGCGCTCTTGGGATCTGTAGCCTGCCGTCGAGTAGGACACATTTCCAGCGCACCGTCGAGTGTTGCACCCTCTAAGTCACCTAAGGGTACATTTATCTTCTGGGCGATGTACCCACCTGAATTCAACCCCTAATTTTCGACCTGGGTAGCCTGGATGGTCTGCAGGGCTTGTGGCTGTGGAACAATCTCACTGCATCTTGTTAGTAATTAGGCATGTGATAACCCTAGTTAGTTAAAGTAGTAAGCCGTAGGATCTGCTTGGCCGTAATTGATTGAATGAGGTATAAACAGTCTAGTCATGTCTTGATCCCATGCAAGATTGCTTCCTGTCTTGATTACTTACATTACTTATCTTGCCGATAAATGGTGGAAAACCAAGCTCTGTTCAGATGAAGGGTTACAACCCCGGTCCTTGTTTGGTTTACGGGTTGTAACCTAGCTATCGGAATAGTTCCATGGTTATCTTGTCGTATATCATCCTGACATGTTTTCGTAATTTTAGTTTTAATATTAGTTTTTCTGTGCTGAATTGCTGGCTTTTGTTCTTATTTCGTGGCCCCCTTGTGGCACTTGCTCTTTCTGGGGTTGACCCAGCTGGTTTTGTGTGGCCAGATTTCGGAGCAGCTCCCGAGGATCTACCAAGCTTCCAGCCCAATGGTGAGCACTAGACGGAATCCGGGCCAAGAGTGGATTTTCTATTTTGTTTCGCTCACTCTATTGTAAAAATTATTCTTTTGAGGCGTTTAGCCGACGAGCACCTGTTAGCTCGAAGCACTTTTACTTACTGTCTGCCTACGGGCTGTAAACATGATTGACAAATCCTAGGGTTGATCATGTATGACTAAACTCTTGCTAGTCCTAACATTTTGTAACGACTAGCTTCATGATCAGCTGAATATGTAATATTTGGGACGCCTTATTATTGTATATTTAATGATCATACATCTTGCGACCTTACTTACTTGCTTGTGATTGAGACACTAGGCTTGTTCATGACCATAAGAGACTGTTGGCTTGTAGTAAACCCTCACATATCTAGACAGCCGTGACCGTATATCGAGGTGGTTTCTATTTCAATATACGTAGCTGGCTATGTCTGCCCCCGCTCTCCAGTATTCTGGTTCTGGGGCGTGACATGGTTTAAGTGGTGGCCCATACAGGTCTTGTCAATCAAGAAATGTGAGGGTTTACCGAATAGATGTCTCAATCAGTACTCGTCCTTGATCTCTGTTCGTATCTTCTGAATCCATGGATTCTTGCCCTGATCCTGTGCTTATATCATTGATCTGTCCTGGTCCTTTCCTTATTGTTCCCTGTGTCGTCTTCTTCAGCGGCACTGTACCTGATCCTACCGATCGACGAGGGGGAGCATTTCTTGTGGAACAGTAGCAACCCGGAGATCAAGCCCAGCATTCCGGGGTAGCCTCCAGAGTTGTGCCTACTGGAGGAGAGTCACCAGTTCGGCCCGTCCAGCCCGCAGAGCCAGATGATGGTACCTTAGTAGGCCTCATCAGAACCTTGATAGCTTTCCAGGATCGTCGAAGCGACGCCCTACACCAGACAGTTCAAGATGTTTTGACCCGAGGCGGACATCCAGGGAACCAGGCGGCGAACAGCTTCAAGCGATTGAATCCTCCTTTCTTCGACGGCGACGAGGATACGATTGCTGCGGATGCATGGCTTCAGGATACCGAGGTGATTCTGGAAGCAGCTAGGACACCCGAGAATGAGAAGGTGGCGGTGGTACGCCTGCAGTTGTTGGACTTGGCTCACAATTGGTGGGCGGCGCAAGCCATGGGATTAGTGGCACCCATTGCTTGGGCAGTGTTTAGAGAGAGATTCCAGACGAAGTATTTCGATGCTGTGGCTCGGTACGACCTGCAGACCAGATTTACCAACTTGAAGCAAGGAGGCAGATCTGTCGATAGTTATGCATCGAAGTTTTCTAGACTCAGTAGGTTTGCCCCCACCTTGGTGGCGACCGAGTTTGATAGGGCCCAACAGTTCCAGCAGGGACTGCATTTGGAGATCTTGTTGGCGGTTGAGCAGTTCGAGCACCAGACGTTCGATGCAGTCTTGAGAGCAGCTAGGAGGCATGAGTATACCTCCCGGAGGATCGTGGATAGGACCGGAGGTAGGAAGCGGTCCCACAGTCAGATGCACCAATCATCAGCTCCAGTCCTGGCAGCTAGGGGATTGACCATTGGAACTCCGAGGCGGGCGGCCTCAGTAACGTCGGTTCAGCATTCGATCCCGACGTACCCGCAGCAGCAGAAGCAGAAGCAGACTTCCGCGATGGGATGTTCTCATTACGGAAAGCCAGGCCATGTAGTGGCAGATTGTCGTAGGGCGCAGGGATTGTGCCTGGCGTGTGGAGCAGCAGATCATAGGATAGGGGCTTGCCCGAATAGGGGTGGTTCATCAGCATCCAACCCTTCTAGCTCTTCGGTGAGAGGACCGGCCCCAGCACCAGTTCAGCAGCAGCAGTATCAGTCTTCGAGGCCCTTGCCGCCTCAGTCTCAGGCATTCCAGCAACAACACCTCCAACAGTATATACAAGCCCAAGCTCAGACCCAGAATAGGCAGAGAGGTTTCCAGCAGAGGGGACCAGCAGCCAGAGGACAAGGTCAGGCCATGATGATGGCTATGGAAGAAGAAGTTGCACCAGGTGAGGTAGTGGCAGGTACTATTCTCGTCAACTCCTTTCCAGCTTCGGTATTGTTTGATTCTGGTGTATCGCATTCATTCATGTCTGCACGATTCGCGACACGGATAGGATTGGAGCCCGAGTCATTATCAGTGAGGCTTAATATTCTTACTGGTAATGGCCTTATGGGAGTAGATCGAGTGTTTTCCTCGTGTCGGATCGTAGTTAGCGGTAGGGAGTTCCCCGCTAGATTCATAGAGTTTCCTATGGCAGACTATGATGTAGTCCTAGGCATGAATTGGTTGAGGAACCAGTATGCTAGGATAGACTGCCATATTGGCAGAGTTGTCTTTAGTATCCCCGGCGAGCCAGAGTTTTCATTTTCCAGAGGCGCAGTGGAGCCGTCTTCCCCAGCATTGCGGATGGCAGTAGCAGCAGTGCAGTTACCCCGGATAGTAGAAGAGTTTCCAGATGTCTTTCCAGAGGAGCTTCCAGGGATGCCGCCAGAGCGGGAGATTGAGTTCACTATAGACTTGATTCCCGGGACAGCACCAGTGTCAGAGCGAGTCTACAGGATGGCGCCTTCAGAATTAGAGATTTTGTACAAGATGATTGAAGAACTGAGGACCAAGGGATTCATCCGTGCTAGTGGATCGCCTTGGGGAGCCCCGATGCTTCTTGTGAAAAAGAAGGATGGTACGTCCAGGCTATGTGTTGATTATCGTACCTTGAATTCGGTGACAATCAAGAACAGATACCCTCTTCCGAGGATAGATGACTTGTTTGATTAGCTCAGAGGGGCTTCAGTGTTCTCGAAGATCGACTTGCGGTCAGGATACCACCAGATCAGAGTCAGAGAACAGGACATCCCGAAGACAGCATTCAGATCGAGGTATGGACATTGGAAGTTCCTTGTTATGCCCTTTGGAGCGACCAATGCGCCGGCCGTATTCATGGACCTCATGAATCGTATTTTCATGCCTTACTTGGACCAATTTGTGATCGTGTTCCTAGATGACATCCTAGTCTACAGCAAGAGTGAAGCAGAGCATGAGCAGCATCTCAGAGTCGTCCTCCAGACGCTTAGGGAGCATCAGTTGTACGCCAAGTTCAGCAAATGCGAGTTCTGGCTCGGTCGTATTTCGTACTTGGGTTACATCATTACCCGAGAAGGAGTGGAAGTGGATCCCCAGAAGATTGTGGCTATCGAGTCATGGTCGGTACCCAGCTCAGTGGCAGAGGTTCGCAGCTTCCTTGGATTGGCCGGCTACTACCGGCGATTCGTTTCAGATTTTGCAAGGATTTCAGCGCCGATGACCCAGTTGACCCGCAAGGATGTGCCGTTTGTTTGGACAGCAGAGTGATAGGAATCATTTGAGAAGTTGAAGCGAGGTTTGATAACGGCTCCCATTCTCACCCTTCCAGATGGGACTGGAGGATTCACAGTTTATTGCGACGCTTCAGGCAGAGGATTGGGGTGTGTCTTGATGTAGCATGGGAAGGTAATATCTTATGCGTCACGCCAACTTCGTGATCATGAGAAGAATTACCCGACCCACGACTTGGAATTGGCGGCGGTAGTGTTTGCTTTGAAGTTGTGGAGACACTACTTGTACGGAGATAGAGCGGAGATCTTTACTGATCATAAGAGCCTGAAGTATGTTTTCACCCAGAAGGACCTTAATATGCGGCAGAGAAGATGGCTCGAGCTATTGGTGGATTATGATGTAGATTTGCAGTATCATCCCGGGAAGGCTAACGTTGTAGCAGATGCATTGAGCAGGAGAGCCGGAGTTTATCTCCTGACGGCGCAACCAGAATTATTGGCAGATCTTCAGAAGATGGGAATTGAAGTGGTTCTTCCTACCAATGTGGCATTGATGGCCAGCCTATAGGTTCAGTCCAGTATAGTTGAGAGGATCCGGGTGGCGCAGTCAGCAGATTCCAAGATCCAACGACTCAGAGCAGAGTGTGAAGAAGGAAGAAGGCCAGAGTTATGTATCCATGAAGACGGTATCCTTCGGCACGGCACTCGTCTTTATGTACCCAGTGGAGATATCAGACAGAAAGTCATGGCAGAAGCCCACAGTTCACAGTATTCTATTCATCCGGGTGGTACGAAGATGTACCGTTATATTCGTCAGCATTTCTGGTGGAATGGCACGAAGAGGGAGATAGCCCGGTTTGTCTCTCGATGTTTGGTTTGCCAACAGGTTAAAGCTGAACATCAGAGGCCCGCTGGACTTCTTCAACCCTTACTGATCCCAGAATGGAAATGGGAACATATAACCATGGATTTCGTGACCGGATTGCCCAGATCTCCGGCCGGCAGAGATGCTATTTGGGTAATTGTGGACAGGCTTACCAAGGTGGCACACTTTCTCCCATTCAGAGTTGGACAGTCGACGGCGCAGCTAGCAGAGGTGTACCTCAGGCAGATCGTCAGGCTTCACGGTGTGCCAGTCAACATCACCTCGGACAGGGATTCGAGATTCACATCACACTTTTGGCGCAGCTTGCAGAAGAGTTTGGGGACTCGCCTTCAGTTCAGCTCAGCTTATCACCCGCAGACGGATGGTCAGTCAGAGCGCACAATCCAGACTCTTGAAGATATGTTGAGATCTTGCACCCTTGACTTCGGTGGTTCATGGGAGAATCATCTACACCTGGTGGAATTCTCGTACAACAACAGTTATCAGGCCAGTATCCAGATGGCACCCTTCGAGGCTCTCTATGGCAGGAAGTGCAGATCCCCGCTAGCATGGGACGATGTCGGGGAGAGACAGATGCTCGGACCCGAATTGATTTCCCAGACGGTTGAAGTGGTCAGGAAGGTCAGAGATCACCTCCGAGTTGCCCAGGACCGCCAGCGCCATTGGACCGATGCTCATCGGCGTCCCTTAGAATTTGCTGTCAGCGACCATGTATTCCTTAGGATCTTGTCTAACCGCGGCGTCATTCGCTTTGGCGTACGGGGAAAGCTTAGTCCTAGGTATATAGGGCCGTTCGATATTCTAGAGCGAGTAGGAGATGTATCCTATCGTCTCGCTCTTCCGTCGTCGCTAAGTGAGGTGCATGATGTATTCCATGTGTCCCAATTACGACGGAATATTCCAGACCCGAGCCACATCCTAGACCATTCGAAATTGGTTGTTGGTACCAACCTTTCGTATGAGGAGAGGCTCGTGTCTATATTGGACCGGAGGGAGAAGACACTCAAGAACAAGACTATTAAATTAGTCCGTGTTGCTTGGGGTCATCACTCTCTAGGCGAGTCAACGTGGGAGCGTGAGGACGACATCCGATCGCGATATCCCTACCTGTTTGACTCGTGAGGTATAATATCTTTCTTATGCCTTACGTTTTCCCTTCCTTACTTGCATTGTATGATTGTATGATTGAACTGCTTAGTGTAACTTGCTTGTGCTTAATATAGCTTGTCGTGGTAATCTCTAGCTCCTTGAATAAATTCCGAGGACGGAATTCTTTTAAGGTGGGTAGAGTTGTCACCCTTATTTCCCATATTTCCAGTATTTCGTATTTATACTCGTATCTGGATTTTTGGCATGTATTTTATTTTTCTCAAACTTGTAGAATTTTGATATTTCCCGTATTTTGGGTTTTGGCATGGCTCGATTTTATTTGGATTGGTTCGGTTTTATGTGAGTTGGATCACCTTAGCCTATGCTACCCCTCATCTCCACCATAACTCTCCCTCTTTATATCCCCACCTACCACTCTCTCTCCTCATAACCACCATTAATTTCCTTCTTCTTCTTCTTCTCCTTCCTCCACAACTCTCCTAACCCTAGGCAAGTGCATCTTGCCACTACATGAAAACCCTCTTTTCTTTCTCCATTGGATAGATTAGGACATGGTGATCAACATTAGAACTTGGGTTTTTGTGATTTGGAGCCTCCATTGTGATAGATCTAAGTTATTTCCATTTTCGGATTTTGCATGGTTTGAGCTTCTTAAGTTGGATTTTATGGGTTTTTGATGTTTCCATGTGGAAGAGCATTCAGTTTCACTCCAGTTGGAACTTTGGAAATCCGGACTTGGAGTTCGGATGGCCAAGTTATGATGCTTGGAAGCTTTGGGTTCATCCATGGTATTCTTGCTGTTTGGAGGAGACAGTGAGCAGTGTGCAGAGCTGTTTAACTCACGCACACTGAGCTACGCGCCCTCTTTAGCGCTGCGTACGCAGGCTTGAGTACGCTTCCTGTTGGAAGCGTGCCTCTCTTGAGCGTGCGTGACTTTTCACGCAGTTGCTCCCTTGAGCGTGCGTGACTTTCACGCAGCTGCCCCCTGTAGCGTGCGTGACTTTTCACGCAGCTGCACCCTGTAGCGTGCGTGACTTTCACGCAACTGTTCCCTGTAGCGTGTGTGACTTTTCACGCAGTTGCTCCCTTGAGCGTGCGTGACTTTCACGCAGCTGCTCCCTGTAGCGTGCGTGACTTTCACGCAGCTGCTCCCTGTAGCGTGCGTGACTTTTCACGCAGCTGCACCCTGTAGCGTGCGTGACTTTCACGTAACTGCTCCCTGTAGCGTGCGTGACTTTTCACGCAGTTGCTCCCTTGAGCGTACGTGACTTTCACGCAGCTGCTCCCTGTAGCGTGCGTGACTTTCATGCAGCTGCTCTCTTGAGCGTGCGTGACTTTTCACGTATGATGCTTCCTTAAGCGTGCGTGACTTTTCACGCAGCTGCTCCCATGAGCGTGCGTGACTTTTCACGTATGATGCTTCCTGAACTTGATTTTACTTAATATGTTTGGAATGACTATTGTACATGGCACGGTATGGCAAGAACTTGCATAACACGACAGTGACCCGTAGTGGTGCACTCCTGACATGACCAACCTGACATGATAGTGGCCCGTGACGGCGCACTCCTGACTTGACATGACCTGATAACTTAGCTTGACCTGTCTTGACACCGTGGGTGGTTCTTTCTTGCTTGCTTGTTAAATCCACTTGTCCAGTCTCGCATCATGTCTAGGATGGGACTCCTGAGTACCACGGTCAGGAGTACCTACTAAAATGGATTAAGGTTAATAAGTAGAATAACACAGTAGTCATGAAGAGATGACACAGCTACAGGCAATCCCGTTACCTGGGCGCTCTTGGGATCTGTAGTCTGCCGTCGAGTAGGGCACATTTCCAGCGCACCGTCGAGTGTTGCACCCTCTAAGTCACCTAAGGGTACATTGTCTTCTGGGCGATGTACCCACCTGAATTCAACCCCTAATTTTTGACCTGGGTAGCCTAGATGGTCTGCAGGGCTTGTGGCTGTGGAATAATCTCACTGCATCTTGTTAGTAATTAGGCCTGTGATAACCCTAGTTAGTTAAAGTAGTAAGCCGTAGGATCTGCTTGGCCGTGATTGATTGAATGAGGTATAAACAGTCTAGTCATGTCTTGATCCCATGCAAGATTGCTTCCTGTCTTGATTACTTACATTACTTATCTTGTCGATAAATGGTGGAAAACTAAGCTCTGTTCAGATGAAGGGTTACAACCCCGGTCCTTGTTTGGTTTACGGGTTGTAACCTAGCTATCGGAATAGTTTCATGGTTATCTCGTCGTATATCATCCTGACATATTTTCGTAATTTTAGTTTTAATATTAGTTTTTCTGTGCTGAATTGCTGGCTTTTGTTCTTATTTCGTGGCCCCCTTGTGGCACTTGCTCTTTCTGGGGTTGACCCAGCTGGTTTTGTGTGGCCAGATTTTGGAGCAGCTCCCAAGGATCTACCAAGCTTCCAGCCCAATGGTGAACACTAGACGGAATCCGGGCCAAGAGTAGATTTTCTATTTTGTTTCGCTCACTCTATTGTAAAAATTATTCTTTTGAGGCGTTTAGCCGACGAGCACCTGTTAGCTCGAAGCACTTTTACTTACTGTCTGCCTACGGGCTGTAAACATGATTGACAAATCCTAGGGTTGATCATGTATGACTAAACTCTTGCTAGTCCTAACATTTTATAACGACTAGTTTCATGATCAGCTGAATATGTAATATTTGGGACGCCTTATTATTGTATATTAAATGATCATACATCTTGTGACCTTACTTACTTGCTTGTGATTGAGACACTAGGCTTGTTCATGACCATAAGAGACTGTTGGCTTGTAGTAAACCCTCACATATCTAGACAGCCGTGACCGTATATCGAGGTGGTTTCCATTTCCATATATGTAGCTGGCTATGTCTGCCCCCGCTCTCCAGTATTCTGGTTCTGGGCCGTGACACACGAGCCACGGTTGGTTCAGTAGAAAGTTAGCCACGGTCTGTCGATACTTAAGAAAACACGTTATGTTCAAGTTAAGTTGGAAGGCTATGCAGTAGCCGTTCCCCAAGTTCAAATAATGTTAAGTCTAAGCGATGGTTAGTCGCCTAGAGAAAATATGTCGGGACTGTGGTTCAGTCGCCGAGGCAACCCTGGTTTGGGCTCTGCGAAGGAAGTGTGAAAAGTGAAAAGAGTAAAGCAAAGGAACTAATTGACGATGATGAGACCATGTATTTATGTTAAGTCTAGAAGTTCGCGTGGTCATGGACAACTTGTCGACAAGGGCGATGGTTCTTTGGATCGGAAACCTTGGGCCAGGGATCGATCCGGCCTAGGAAGAACAAATTATAGCCGAGCTGGATAATAGGCAATTGGTAGTACGGGGACTTGCATCGGAGATCGCTACTTGCGATGCAAGGATCCCGTTTGCCAGGCTATGTCCACGATGGCTATTAGCCAGTGACCTTTCATATAGATGTGTCGGTACGGGCGACAATCCGCGTGTGTGCCTTTGGATTGAGTTGAAATGTGTATGCAGTTAGAAGACACAATGTCTGGGCCTAATATTTGGCTACAGCGAAGGCGGTGTGCTTCGGCACGGGATATGGCATCGTGTGTTAAATTTGGCATAGAGTTTGCATGTGTTAGGCTTGAGCTATTACGAGTTAAGTCGAGAAGGGCCATAGGGCAAGTTGTGTGAAGCTAGAACGAGTCGCTGGGCACGACCTCGAAATATGAGGCACGACCGCGTTGTCACAACACAAGTATAGGCAAGACTAAACAAGGAGGCACTGCCTCAGAGATATTGAGGCACGAATCGAGTTCATGGCACGACCGAGTCGTTACGTCCCAGAGTTTGGCATAAAATACAAGTATAAGTCGGTGCGTCGACAATACAAGCACGAGAAAGGTCTAGAGGCAAGGAAATGGAGTCCTTCGTGTAGTTGCATCTCTGATTATGGCCGTAAGGCAAACACGACTTGATAGGTTAACGTTATTGGCACGAGAAGGGTCTAAGGCAAAAGTATGAGTTAACATCGTTGTGCAAGCACGGGATGGTCCTTAGACATATGTTTGCAAAGGCGTCGGTCCTAAAACTGATCCTAAGGCAAGAATAGAAAGACAATCGTAAAAGGGTTTATGTTGCACAAAGTAAATAAAACGTGTTGGTTTTGTATGGGTGGGCGAGGAGCTCACTCCACCAGTACAGTTGAGTACTGACACCCACACAGTATTTCATGTACAGGCACAGGTAGAAGCTCGTGGCGTGGAGCTCGCTTGGATGCGTCAAGGCACGGAGTTCCTTGGCGATTCGAAGCGTCCGGCCGCGTGGACTGAAGACTTATACATGATATAATGTATGGACATCGCCTTCCGAAGCTTCCGCTGGCTCAAGCATTGTAATCGAGAGATGAGAGAGAGCAGAGTGACTTGTAACCGAGAGAAAAGTGAGCACGAGAGACTTGTAATTTGGCCTTGCGCCCACAAATGTAATCTTGTATTCAATATCAATAAAGAGCTTCTTTTGAATGACTTGTGTTCATGTGTACTTGTTATTAAATTCCGCTGCATGTTTCAATATTTCTGCTTGGGACTTCTGTGCGATGACCCCATCGCCGCCGATGTAATCGGCCGTTATGAAACTGCCTAGCACGAGCGCAATCTAGGCTCGTGCGGCATCACGCCTTAGCGAGGACGATCGCTCCTACGGGAGCGGGGGGTGACATTGTGTTATCAGAGCACGGCTTTACGTCCTTGGACTTCACGTCGAATTTCTCAGTTTTGAAAGCTCGTCATTGGAAAAAAAAGTGTGCGCTCTCTCTCGATTGTCCCTCGGCATGTCCATACAATAAGTCTAAATATTTTCAAAAGCTCGTACAAGCGTTCACTTGAACGCATCGGTAGGCTATCGCCGAACGCATCTGTAGGCCTTTGTGCCGAACGATGTAAACTTGACTCGATAGAGAACACATGCTAAGTTAACATGTCGCGTGCGTACCTAACTAGTCATATGTTGACCCTAGCAATTGAGCGTGCAAACTCGAACATAGTCTGCACGGGATAGCCATGCGCACGGCCTTTTGGCTAAGTTGCGTCACGTATCGCGCACCTCGACTTTTGGTGCAAACAAGTTACGAGTGATATCAAGTATCGCTCGGTCGGGTGCGAAGCTACACTTAGAGTGTCTATCGATAGGAACGCTATCGAGTTAACGCTTAGGTGTTCACGAAAGATCGACTGGGATTTGGAGGAATAGTGCGAACGACTTAGTACGTCGTGACGACGCGAGCGACTATGCTAGAGATTCGTCGAACGAATCTGAAGGATATCTTAGCAATTGACGCGAACGTGATTGAGGACTAGATCGTATGGCTCAAATCCGAGTGGTATATGGATTTTCTGGGAAATCATTCGAGCAAGATTGAGGATTTCGAGTAACGAGTATATCGGCGAGGCGATGCGATCGCGCAAAACCTTAGAATGTGTCACACTTAGTGGGTCATGACTTCGAATGTCCCGAATGAGCATCTCATTCAGACAACTTGCGAATAGGCAACGCGTGTTGGAAAATGATTTGGAACGATGAATAAAAATGAATGGTCTTGATCGAGGAAACTTAGAGGATCGCGCGTACGATATCGAATTGATGCAAATTAAATGTGACTTGAGTTTCGAACAACGATCTTGAAACAAGCTTGAGGAAGAGCGACTGAACTTGATCTTGAATATCGAGGAATATGGTATATCCAGTTCGGACAATAGCATCAGTCGCACGACTCGAAATTGGTTGCAAAGGAAGATCGTCAGGTTACGCATATCGTCGATGGTATTGAGGCATATCAAATATCGATATGCGATAACTCGGGGGTACTCTGGCTCGGCGAATGACGATCGTACAAATGTCATTGTTCCGATGGATGCTATACACAGAATATTGAAATGTGTCGAGGAAAAGATAAACTTGGCTCGAGGATTTTCTAGTTGAATGAATGACGGTCGGACTATCGAACTTGGATTGGATGAAAATGACTTGTTTGGATTTTCTTCGTCGATAACCACAACGTTGACATTCTTGTCTTATGCGAGCGCAACTCCAGCCTCGAACATGCGTCGCGCCGATTTGAGACGATCACTCCGCGTGAGCGCTGGTATGGTGATTCATACAGCAGGGGTGATTGACCTAGCTTGGCGTGATAATTTGTGTGCTTCGATTTGTGGTTTGACGCGAATGTGACTCGAGAATGGATTTGTGTGCTTGAAGAATAGAACTTGAGGATTGAGTAGGTCCAATCCGCGTATCGAGAATGAATGAGTCTAGACTCAAACAAGAGTTACGCCCCGATGAGAATGATTATTCTGCGGGAGCGTTGCATGGTGATTCATGAACCTTCGTGGATAATCGGACTCGCGTGAGATTAGGGCGCAACATATTGTCAAGCTAGATGACCTCGTGATCGAATACATGAATTGGTTAGAATTGGTGATTTGAATGGATTCGAATATGCGCAACGAATGCGTTGATACGAATAGGTGATCGTGCTCGATATTTAGAAATCTGAGTGACACGAGCTTGGGTAGAAAATCCCGTACTATCGACTTTGGTTTGACCCTAGGATTGGGGTCAGTGTTGGCATTATTGTTGGGGAACTATGATTCCAATCCTGACATTGACTTAGCCTCGTAAAGATTGGCCTAGCGGTTAGGCGAAATGCCCCTGTTGCAGAGTTATCAATCGAAGAATTGATCTTGAGGATTGGTTTGAATGGATAGCATGAATCACAAACGTAGGAAACCCTGCTCACGAGACTCGGCTGATATGCATATATTTCAGGGACGCCTGGGTATGTGCACGAGGCAACTCGAGTGAGAATAAAAAATTCTCTATCATGCGGCTTGGCTGAATGCATGTATTTTGGGGACGCTTGGAATGCGTGCACGATCCAGCCAAGTGTTACAATGAGTTCAAGCAAGACTTGAAAGATGGGAGTGTGTCGAGATCTTGAAATCATGTTAACGAAAAGAATGATAATAGTGCGAGCGTGGCTCGGACTCAAGGAAACGCGTAGGCGTATCTCGCTCGACTGTTATAGTCCCGTGTCTAGGCTCGATTAAGTCTTGGCCATAGAAATGGTAGGATGGCCTGCCTTCAGAAAAGTCTCGAGGACGAGACTTATTCTGAGTGGTGTATGTTGTAGTGCCCCGTCCCGCAAAGTCAATCGGAGGAATCGAAACGCCGACGGTGTTCGGCCTTAGCCTTACAACGGCTGCTCGAAGGCTCGCTCGGTCAAGACGACCGCTCGCTCAGGTGGGGTAGTTTCGGTGAACTTGCCTCATCTTTGCCTTCACATAATAAATTGTGTTTTTAACTTGCACAAGTAGGCTTAATAATAAAAGAGACGAATCCACATAGCTAAGGGAATAATCCCGACGGATCGAAACGAGTTAGAACATGGAAAACGTCCCACGGTCGGCTTAGAGTTGGTGCACGGCGTGCTTTGAAAATGACACTCGGTCCTTTGTCCCGTGGCTTGGGAGAAGGAAAGTTGGTCTTCGACACAAATCTATAAACTTGCCTAAGTCATAGGCGTCGCCCACGTAAATGCTCGATAAAGCATGCACGTTGTCGAAATGCAAGGCTTGGCATAGCTTTGCTCGTCCTCGGGTTAAGTTGTAGGCTTGAGTAAGTTAGGCAGAGTTATGCCGGTCGACCTAAGTCATTCCAAGTGCTGTCCCGCTCATTCTGCGGTTGTCAAGTTAAATTGTCCCACGATCCTAATGCCCGTCACATGAGGTATGACTTGGGCGATAGTGTTGCGCAGAACACGAGTCGGTTTAAGGCACGAGCCACGGTTGGTTCAGTAGAAAATTAGCCACGGTCTGTCGATACTTAAGGAAACACGTTATGTTCAAGTTAAGTTGGAAGGCTATGCAGTAGCCGTTCCCTAAGTTCAAAGAATGTTAAGTCTAAGCGATGGTTAGTCACCGAGAGGAAATATGTCGGGACTGTGGTTCAGTCGCCGAGGCAACCCTGGTTTGGGCTCTGCGAAGGAAGTGTGAAAAGTAAAAAGAGTAAAGCAAAGGAACTAATTGATGATGATGAGACCATGCATTTACGTTAAGTCTAGAAGTTAGCATAGGCGCGTGGTCATGGACAACTTGTCGACAAGGGCGATGGTTCTTCGGATCGGAAACCTTGGGCCAGGGACCGATCCGGCCTAGGAAGAACAAATTATAGCCGAGCTGGATAATAGGCAATTGGTAGTACGGGGACTTGCATCGGAGATTGCTACTTGTGGTGCAAGGATCCCGTTTGCCAGGCTATGTCCACGATGGCTATTAGCCAGTGACCTTTCATATAGATGTGTCGGCACGGGCGGCAATCCACGTGTGTGCCTTTGGATTGAGTTGCAATGTGTATGCAGTTAGAAGACATAATGTCTGGGCCTAATATTTGGCTACAGCGAAGGCGGCGTGCTTCAGCACGGGATATGGCATCGTGTGTTAAGTTTGGCATAGAGTTTGCATGTGTTAGGCTTGAGCTATTACGAGTTAAGTCGAGAAGGGCCGTAGGGTAAGTTGTGTGAAGCTAGAACGAGTCGCTGGGCACGACCTCGAAATATGAGGCACGGTCGCATTGTCACAACACAAGTATAGGTAAGACTAAACAAGGAGGCACTGCCTCGGAGATATTGAGGCACGAATCGAGTTCATGGCACGACCGAGTCGTTACGTCCCAGAGTTTGGCATGAAAGACAAGTATAAGTCGGTGCGTCGACAATACAAGCACGAGAAATGTCTAGAGGCAAGGAAATGGAGTCCTTCGTGTAGTTGCATCTCTGATTATGGCCGTAAGGCAAACACGACTTGATAGGTTAACGTTATTGGCACGAGAAGGGTCTAAGGCAAAAGTATGAGTTAACGTCGTTGTGCAAGCACGGGATGGTCCTTAGACATAAGTTTGCAAAGGCGTCGGTCCTAAAACTGATCCTAAGGCAAGAATAGAAAGACAATCGTAAAAGGGTTTATGTTGCACAAAGTAAATGAAACGAGTTGGTTTTGTATGGGTGGGCGAGGAGCTCACTCTACCGGTACAGTTGAGTACTGACACCCACACAGTATTTCATGTACAGGCACAGGTAGAAGCTCGTGGCGTGGAGCTCGCTTGGATGCGTGGAGGCACGGAGTTCCTTGGCGATTCGAAGCATGCGGCCGCGTGGACTGAAGACTTATACAGAACATAATGTATGGACATCGCCTTCCGAAGCTTCCGCTGGCTAAAGCATTGTAATCGAGAGATGAGAGAGAGCAGCGTGACTTGTAACCGAGAGAAAAGTGAGCACGAGAGACTTGTAATTTGGCCTTGCGCCCACAAATGTAATCTTGTATTCAATATAAATAAAGAGCTTCTTTTGATTGACTTGTGTTCATGTGTACTTGTTCTTAAATTCTGCCGCATGTTTCAATATTTCTGCTTAGGACTTCTGTGCGACGACCCCGTCGCCGCCGATGTAATCGGCCGTTATGAAACTGCCTAGCACGAGCGCAATCTAGGCTCGTGCGGCATCACGCCTTAGCGAGGACGATCGCTCCTACGGGAGCGGGGCGTGACAAACGGTGCCGACCTTGAGTTGATAGAAGACACGTGCTAAAAGTTAGCAAACGCATTGCGTGCTTGAACGACCTTACGCTAACAATAGCGAACGAGCACACGAGATCGAAGTATAGTTCGAACGAGATGGTTATACACACAGCCGTTGGCTAAGTTGTGTCGACTATCGCGCACCTCGACCTTTTGGTGCAAACGAGTCACGAGCAATATTAAGTATCGCTCGGTCGGGAATGGGGATACACTTAGAGTGTATATCGATAGAAGCGCTATTGGACTAACGCTTAGGCATACACGGAAGATTGTTTTGGATTTTGAGGAATAGTGCGAACGACTTAGTACGTCGATGCGACGTGAACGATTACGCTAGGGATTCGTCGAATGAATTCGAAACATGTCTTAGCGAATAACGTGAACGTAATTTGGACTAGATTGGATGACTCGAATCCCGAGTGGTGTATGGTCCATTTTGGAAATTATTCGAGCGAAAGATTGAGGATTGCACGAGTATGAAACGCGAAAACGATTGAGTAGGTGAAATCGAATCGAGGAAATTGATACGGATTGTATACGAAAAGTTAACACGACGGCTAGGTAACGTGCATGAAATGTTCGATTTTAAAGTTACGCGAATGGCTCTGAGGATTGGAATGGATATCGTTCGATGATTGAGTTAGCAAGGAATATTACGAATTGAGAAATACGTTGGGCGATGACTTAAGATAGACGGATGAACGATACGTGAATTTGGGTTTGTCAAAATTGATGTTGTGAACGATTCGAGGGGTAATGATCGAAATGGAATTTGAATGTCGAGGAGATTATCTAGTCGGATGATAGCATCATTCGTACGACTCAGAATTCGTTGCAAACGAAGATCGTCAGGTTACGTATATCGTCGATGATATTGAGGCGTATCAAAGACGATATGCGATAACTCGGTGGTAATCTGACACGGTGAATGACGATCGTGCAAGTGTTATCATTCCAAATGGATACAATACTTAGGATTTTGGTTGAGACGAATGTTGGATGAAAGTGATCGTATCTTGATGATTACGCGGATAACCACAGCGTCGACATTCTTGTCTTGAGCGAACGTGATTCCAGCCTCGCACATGCGTTGCGTCAGATTTGGGACGATCGTTCCGCGTGAGCACTGACATGGTGATTCATGTCGCGGGAATGATCGAACTCGAAAAAATCAGGACGCGGCAACTTTGATTGTCCAGACTTGTCGGTTTGATGCGAAGGCAAATTCGAGGATGTTAGGACTTGCGATTATATTCGAATAAAACTTGAGGATTGTGTAGGTCCAATCCGCGCATCGAGAATGTAATAGTCTAGACACAAAACAAGAGTTACGTCCCGATGAGGATGATTATCCCGCGGGAGCGTTGCATGGTGATTCATGAACCATCGTGGATAATTTGACTCGCGTGAGATCAGGGCGCAACCTATTGTTAAGTCAGACGACCTTGTGATCGATTACGTAAATTGGAAGAGATGATTTCGAAAACATAAAATATAAATTATGGTTTAGAGATGAATTGTGTCATAGCGTGCTTGATTTGAGAATGAATAATAGGCGAACTAATGTTGAACGTGTTCGAAGAGATAAACTATGCGAAACGTCTTGATGAACCAACGATATGGATATGACGTAAAATTGGTTGAAACGTGATGTAGCCTACCTTCCCAAAAATTTTTGAAAATATTTTTATTATTTATTTGATTTAAATGGTAAATTTAGACTTTTTTTAAAATAATTATTAGTTAAATATTACGGTAGATGATTTCTAATCATGATTAAATTTGGAGTACAAGATGACCAGAAATTGTGGCACTGATAGTGCAGTGGCATGCCTAGACTAGTGTATTAGCCATGCCAGGGAGGGTCGAGCCATAATGATGTCCTAACTAGGAAAACCTGGCCAAGTTGCGACTTAACCTCTAAAGACCTTTTAATTAATTTTTTAATTATATTATTGACTGGTAGGAGACCCGGTTGTGTCGAATTAGCTCGGACTAGACCCGAACCAAAATCGAGCCCATGTAGTCATGCAGTACGTTCAAGGACATTCGTGTTGACGTATTTTGGTCTGAGTGTGTGGGTTTTCGTTTTAAGTATTTAATGAATCTTTTCTAGTATTCATATTTATAATATTATAAATATCATTATTGTTTGATATTCAATGATATCTGCATAAAATAGGTCCTCATGCATTTTTGGAATTATTAGACTGTGCATGGTGGTGTATACACCGTTATTGATTTATTGAATTTTGTGGCTATTATTATTATTATTATCATTATTATTATTATTATTATTATTAGTATTATTATTATGATTATTATTGGTTATATTATATTCGTCGAATAAAATGTATAATATATATATTGTTATTTTTATAAAATAGGCCCAACACTAGGAATAGAAATATTGGGGTTTATTTAGATTTTTATGGAAATATTTATATAAGGATGTATATGAGTAGATAGGTAGATAAATATTAAATATATGTGTATGACCATGTAATTAGAAATATACATATATGAATGGATATATATATATAACTAATATTATACGTGTGTATGTAGGTATATATATATATATATATATATATATATATATATATATATATATATATATATATATATATATATATATATATATATATATATGAATAAAGATATATATACGTATATGTGTACATGTGTATATATATATATATATATAAAATATATATAATATATATATAGGTATTGTGCGTATATATATAAATATGGATATGTATTTGTGTGTGTGTATAAGATATAATATATACGGAGTATATATACTTTGTAAAATAGATATATACGTGTATGTACAGATAAATATACATGGCTATGTATGTGAATATATGTAGATATATATATGGGTATGTATAGAAAAATATACAGAAATACGTGTGTGTGTGTATATATATATACATATATATATATATATATATATATATATATATATATATATATATATACATATATATGTACAGTAGTAAACAGCCCATTGGTTGAACCCCAAACTCCCAGGCATCCCGAGCCCAGCTCGTCAATGGGCCATAGGCCCACCTACTCAACTACTCACCAGCCCATTTAAAATCCCCCACAGCAATACAATCTCGACCCCCTCTATGTTCATTAGCCGAACGAAAACTCGTATAAGAGGATCGAGGAAGGAGAAAACATAAAACCCTAATCCCTAGATCCCGCCGCACGCATCCCAGCACCCTGGGCGGCCGCGCGCCGCCGACACCCCGCCGCGGGACGGCCGGCCGGCCAGGCGCGAGCATCTGCGCGACTGAGCCGCGCAGAGCAACAGCAGCATCATGGCGCTGCGGGAAGCTGACTTCACGGGTAGATTCCCGCCGCCACGTTCGACCTTTTTGCGTGCTGATTCCTCTGGTATGTCCACAACATGACCTTCTCTGTATCCCGTCAATTATTTCGAATTAAATTCCACCGTACGTGTCGTAAAATCAGACCAAAGTTCGACAAAAACCTGCTCGAAAACAGAGCATATAGCAGTCCAAACCTCCATGTTTGAAGATCGATTCTGATCGATCTAATGCCATAGTAGAAAATCTATTTTAAGAGACTTTTAGACAACATATAGGTCTTTATAATCCTTTTTGCGGAAATCGAAATCATCGACTGAACATCGAGAAATCGGACTCCGAAGTTTTGGAAAAACCTGTTTTCAAAACATTTAAAACCATCCACACGACGTGCGTCCCGCCATTTCGGGCGACGTGGTCGCGCACCATAGGCATCGAAAACTGCGTAACGGCTTCGTGGTCATGTGGGCTTTGACGGAATTCAAATTGGTCGTGTGTGCGCGACGAATTTGATGTGTATCCGTCGAAATTCACCGTATCGTGCACTTTACAAATTCTTCAATTACTTTGTGCACGCTCGTCAGATCGAGACGAAACTTGCGCCATCAGGACCGTATCATTTTTTTGGTCCTGTATACCAAGTTTGGTCCAATTCTGAGACAGTTAAATCGTACGTCGTTTTGCGGGCCCTACGGTCCCACTCAACGGGCGATTTTGTGCACGGCCTGCCGGAATCCAAAATTGGATATATCATTGGATTCGTATCGAAAAACCGGATCTGTAGACATGTAGTTTGACACTTTAGAGACCATTGACTCTGGCACATTTTTCGGTGCAAAGCGGGTCCAACGGCGGACATCGTTTTTGTCCAAAATTACCGTTTTGCCCCTGTATCCAGAATTGGACTTAAGGACAGGTAATTCTAGCTAATTTGACTATTCTGAGAATGTTGGTAATGTTTATTTCAGCTTTCGGAGACAGTTGTGATGACTTGGACTTTCTGACTTATTGATTGGAGTTACATTGTTGGTTCTTCGTGCAACCCCCAGGCAAGTATACCTTGCCTTTCTACACAGCTTTATTTATATGCACTGTCTTTATTTATTATCCAGTTTTCTCATATTATTGATATGTATCTTTCATATCCTGTTCATATATTGGTACCATTGATTTGTAGACCGTGTTCACAGTTAGCCTTGTGTCTTATTGGTCGTGTCTTGATTGAGTCGTGCCTTCGTGTCTTGAACCTTGAAGCTAACCTGCGAGTCCACAATAGGAATGAGGGTTAGTAGTTATTGGTCCACACCTGCGAGTCCACACTAGGGACGAGGGTGATGCTAGCCTGCGAGTCCACACTAGGGACGAGGGTTAGTAGTAGATGCTAGCCTGCGTGTCCACATTAGGGACGAGGGTTAGTAGTATAGGGTTTACGCCTGCGAGTCCACACTAGGGACGAGGGTGATGCTAGCCTGTGAGTCCACACTAGGGACGAGGGTTAGTATTAGATGCTAGCCTGCGAGTCCACACTAGGTACGAGGGTTAGCAGTATAGGGTTTAGGCCTGCAAGTCCACACTAGGGACGAGGGTGATGCTAATCTGCGAGTCCACACCAGGGACGAGGATTAGTAGTTGTTCAAACCTGCGAGTCCATATTAGGGACGAGGGTTTGAGTATTCTTTTCGGTTATCCATTGACATCTTGACATGAGTTCTCTAGTCCTTGTTCAGCAGTTCATTTTCGTGTAGACAGTGTATAGATTCGTGTTTATTCATTACTCAGTTTTACTTGTTTATTCTGTATCTTTCTCCATGCATAATAATCTGTTAGAAAGGCTCGTTTTTATGTATCTTGCTAGTCCTCTGAGGACCTGATGATCTCTTCAGGTTTAGCGACTACATGGAGTTAGTTAGCAGAACATGATGATAGAGGATTGCGATGTATGATACAGGTATTTGTTTGTGTTATTTCTTTATTATCTTCTCGTGCTTTATATTCCATACCATGATATACTCTGCTTATTTATAGGCTCATATCATTCTTAGAGTCTAATCGAACAATATGCTAATGGGCTGCAGACCATGACCCATACTTGTTCATTCTTGTTTTACATAATTCTTGTGGATTGAGATATAGTTTAGATTAGACATGATACCATGATCTTGACAGCTTATACGTACTCGAGTCGGACTGGAGTCCGCTCGATACGTAGCTGGCTTGCTCACGAGCTCGCGTCCGAAAACCGGGTACAGGTCGTGACACGTGAGTTATCATAGAATGGCTTTACCGAACGACTCGTACCCCGTGCATCGAATATTGGGATGTGTGTAGGGAATCGATGCACGATGTTTAGAAATCGGAGCGATGCGAGCTTGGATAGAAAATCCCGTACCATCGATTTGGTTTGACCTTAGGATGGGGTCAGTGTTGATATCGTTATTTGGGAACTATGATTCCAGTACTGATGAAAGACATAGCCTAGCGGTTAGATAGACGTTCCGGTACGAAGCAATAGGAATTGGAGAGGCACCACTCGCGAGTCTCGGCTGACATGTACGTATATCAGGGACGCCCAAATATGTACACGATCCGGTTCGAATGGTGATGGCGGATTCTCTATCACGAGGCTTGGCTGAAATACATGTATTTTAGGGACGCCTGGAATATGTGCACGATCCAACTAAGTGATACGTTGAATCAAGTGAGACTTGAGGAACGGGAAAGTTTCGAGGATTTCAAAATCGTAAGTTTCGAAGAAATGTTGATGGTAATGCGATCATTGATTTGAAACGAGTTCGAATGTTGGTTGATCGATTGGTGTGCCTTACGACTAAGTTAGCGATAAGTGCGAGAGTGGCTCGGAATCGAAGAAGTGTGTAGGCGGAGTGGGTACGATTAAGTCTTAGCCATAGAAATGGTAGAATTGTTTGCCTTCAGGAAAGTCTCGAGGACGAGACTTGTTCTGAGTGGTGTATGTTGTAGTGCCCCATCCCGCGACGTCAATCGGAGAAATCGAAACGCCGACGGCGTTCGAACTTGGCCTTACAACGGCGACTCAAAGACATCGCTCAGGTGGGGTAGTTTCGGTGAACTTGCCTCATCTCAGCCTTCACTTAATAATTCCTGTATTTTCAACTTGTACAAGTAGGCTTAATAATAAAAGAGACGAATCCACATAGCTAAAGGGAATTATCCCGATGGATCGAATCGAGTTTAGAATATAAAAAATGTCCTACGGTCTGATTAGAGTTGGTGCTTAGCGTGCTTTGAAAATGACACTCGGTCTTTCGTCCTGCGGCTTGGGAGGAGGAAAAGTTGGTATTCGACACAGACGAGAAGTTAGCCTAAGTCATAGGCGTCGCCCGCGTAAATGCTCGATAAAGCATGCATGTTTCTACTGCGCAAGGCTTGGCATAGCCTTGGCTCGTCCCTCGGGTTAAGTTGTAGGCTTGTGTAAGTTAGGCAAAGTTATGCCGGTCGACCTAAGTCATTCCAAGTGCCGTCCCGCTCTTTCTGCGGTTGTCAAGTTAAATAGTCCCACGATCTCAAGGGCCATCGTATAACGTATGACTTGGGTGATAGCATCGCGTAGGACGTAAGTCAGTTAAAGGCACGAGCCACGGTTGGCACGATATAAAGTTAGCTACGGACTATGGCACTTCGGGAACACTTTTGTTCAAGTTAAGTTGGAAGGCTATGTAGTAATCATTCCCTCGAGTTCAATGAAGTTCGAGGCGGTCCCTCGGTTGGGAGTCTCGCGTTCCTATCCACGTAAGATGTTTCGAGGCGGTCCCTCGGTTGGGAGTCTTGCGTTCCTATGTACGTTAAGATGTAGTTCGAGGCGGTCCCTCGGTTGGGAGTCTCGCGTTCCTATCCACGTTAAGATGTTTCGAGGCGGTCCCTCGGTTGGGAGTCTCGCATTCCTATCCATGTTAAGATGTTTCGAGGCGGTCCCTCGATTGGGAGTCTCGTATTCCTATCCACGTTAAGATATTCGAGGCGGTCCCTCGGTTGGAAGTCTCGCGGCCCCGATGCACGTAATGCAAAGGGTGGTTCAGAGCACGAGTTGCTAAGTAAAGTTCCAATCGTACCAACAAATTAGGCCATGCATTTACGTGAGTCTAGATGTCTCGTAGGTGCATGGTCATTGGACACCTTGTCGACAAGGATTTCTATCTAGACTGGTTATACGCCGGGGCACCGGGCCCAGTCATCATAGGGGTAGACGTTATAGCAGCGCATACTTTTATTGCGTGGGTAGTCAGAGGCTTTCAACCGGGCTCGCTACCTGTGCTGAAGGACCCGCCTCCTACCCGAGCTATGTTCGCGATGGCTTGTCATGCCAGTGGCCTTTCATATAGATAATTGGCGTGCTAAGCGGCGAATCCGCATGTACGGTGTCGGTCGTAACAAAGAAAGTGTAAGCACGGTATGCGTTGAATGGTGAAATGTGTGCTCGGTTGCACCCAAAGTGTTGTAAAGCCTACGATTCAGCTATACGTAAAGACAAGTACTTCGGTACGAGATACGACATCATGCTTGAGTTCCCAACATCGGTTCCACAAGTCGGATTAGTCATTGCGAGTTAAGTCGAGAAGGGCCGTAGGGCAAGTTTGGTTAAGTCATGTTGAGTTTCTGGGTACGACCTTGAGATGTGAGGCATGGCCGCGTCGTCCCAACACAAGTTAAGCTAGCGAGGAGGTACTGCCTCAGTGATACTAAAGCACGAATTGAGTTCATTGCACGACCGAGTTGTTATGTTCCAGAGTATGGCAGAAAGGCAAGCACGAGGCGATAAGTCGACGTTATTGGAACGAGAAAGTCTAGCGATAAAGTATGATTACACTATTAGTGCAAGGCACGGTAATGGACTAAAAGACACAAAATAGACCAAGGCGTCGGTCTTAAAATTGATCCTAAGGCAAGACTAGAAAGACAATCGTAAAGGGGCTTGTATTACACAAAGTAAAATAAATGTGTCGGTTTTGTATGGGTGGGCGAGGAGCTCACTCCACCAGTACAGTTGAGTACTGACAACCATACAGTTTTCATGTGCAGGCACAGGTAGAAGCTCATGGCGCGGAGCTCACTTGGATGCGTCGAGGTACGGAGTTCCTTGGCGATTCGAAGCGTGCGGCCGCATGGAATCGAAGACTTATACGAGACATAATGTATGGACATCGCCTTCCGAAGCTTTCGCTGACATCAAACATTGTATCAAGAGATGAGATAGCTGAGTGAATTGTAAATGGGAGAAAAGTGAGCACGAGAGACTTGTAATTCGGCCTTGCGTCCACAAATGTAATCTTGTATTCAATATCAATAAAAGAGTTTCTTTTGAATGACTTATGTTCATGTGTTCTTGTTTCAAATTTCCGCTGCTAGTATTCAATGTCTCTGTTTGGGACTTCTGTACGACGACCCCGTCGTAGCCGCTGTAATCGGCCGTTATGGAACCCGCCTTGCACGAGCGCAATCTAGGCTCGTGCGGCATCACGCCTTTGCGAGGACGATCGCTCCTATGGGAGCGGGGCGTGACAATTCCCGTGGCCCGTCCCGCTGTCTAGCGCTGTTCCCGTGGCGCTTCGATTCCCATGGCAACCTCTGTTCTGGTAGGCGTGCTCGTTTCTGTGCTATTCCGCGCAATTTGTTGTTGTCCACTTGTTTTGGGCTTTCCCGAGTCCGCAGAAATTTGGTTTTTCTCTATAATTGCATATGAGAGCTCTAGCCGAGCAACCCCAGGTATATTTGCTTTCCCCGTTTTCGTTCCGTAGTCGGTGATGATTTGATCCCCTATCCCATTGCGGGATTCGGTTAGACGTTTCGAATTCGGAAATTCCGTAGTTCGTTGTATATTTCTGTGGATAGTTTCATTTTGAGAATAATAGGTTCTGTGATTTTCTTGATAGCTTTGCTTCGGATTTAGTTCTGTTGGTTTTGGGAGTTAATTTTTAAGTTGGTTTATTTCTGTGAATTCTCGGGTTTTCGAGTAATTTCGGGTTTTTCGAGTATTCTTCGGAAACATATTTTGAGTTATTAATCCTTGTGGAGGAATTTAAATTATGGGTTTTCCCTGGTTTGGGATATATATATTGGTATTGTGGCGCATTTTCCCAGTTTTGGGTTATCCCGAAAATAGAGGGAATGCTGCCGAATTTTTTATAAAATTATATAAATGGATTTTTAAATCAATTTTAGAAAATATTTATAAATTGAATTTTTGGGCGACGGTCCATAGGCCCTTAGCGAAATGCAAACGAAATCGGTTTTACCCGCACGTTGAGGCATTAGCTATTTTGACGATTGGACCAAAGTCTGAGACTCGTATTATATTTTAATTTATTAATTTTATTTTACAATTAAATTGTAGGAAATTTTAGGACTAACCAATATTTTTCTTCTTATTTAAATTCATGTAAAATGGACTGTAAGGGCATAAGCCCAGCTTTTATTTACTTTCTGTGGTTTTGTAAATAAGTGAGTGTAGTTTTTATTTCTTTTCTGGTTTGTGGTTGGCGTAAACACGTAAAAATAGTAAAATAATTATTTTATAGAAAATCAGTATTATTTTCTCACATTAAATAAATTAGAAAAAACTACAAATTATTATTTAAACAAATTTTATGTTTTTCTCATTTAAAGAAAAAAATATTATTTTTAAATATAATATAATGAAATACAAAGTTTTATCAAATAAATTGGAAAATACGATTTTTTCCAATAAAAAGGTTAAATTGACTTTTTTTCGTAAGTTAGAAACTCACCTCGATAAGCGTTCTAAAGTAGAGTTGTAAATAACCTAAAATTTGATTAGGACAAATTTTAGAGATTGTAACTAGCACACCTAGATATAGATTGAATATTGGTGCTAAGTCAGGAAATTCTCAATTGTAGGGTTTCGAGGATAGTACTAGTATCATCCCGGAATCAACAATCGAATCCAGTTATAACAAAGGCAAGTACAATTTGTGTTAGTTTACCAATTATTTAGTAATCGTTTTATTGCAAGTTTAAACCACGATGTAACACGGAACTCTCTCTGAGAGCATTGACTGATTGACTGTTGGGTACTAGGGGAGTAGTGTAATGAGTATGACCACATCCAAAGTAGTATACTGACTGTGTTAGCTTACCCCTCATACACACGGGGATAGGCCATATCGTATCAATAGGATACAACTGTACAACCCAATCCGGTCATATTCATTGCCTATTCACATCACAATATTTTAACTGCTGTAAAACTGTTTATTTCAAATTGTTTAAAATTGCATAACTCTATTATTATTTCAATTGTTGGATTATCATGAATTGTACTTTGCTCCCTCCTGACTGGAGACCAACATTTTTAGGTGATTGAGTCGTTGAAGATCTGATGCCTGTTCCCACAGAACTTGGAACCCCAGAATCTTAAGAGCTGGATTAGTATTTATTTTTCTTTTGGAAACAAGTGTAATAAGTGAATGCTGTATTAATGTTTGTTGTATTTCAGGTTTTTTTCAAATTGAATAAAATGTTTTTATATTTCGTTAGAATTTTATCTGCATGTGTTTCACTGCTTGATACAACTTACTGCCGCCGTCTCAACAACGGTGCAGGCTGGGCATGATCCGATTCGACCCAAGAAATTGGGACCGGGTCATGACATGTTTTTAGTGGTGGCCCATGCAGGTCTGATCTGTAAATTGGTCTAGTCAATTTAGTCTAGACCATCGTGCAGTTCTGTAACTTGACCTAAGGATAGTTGAGACTTTAGGAAAAACAAACTTTAGAAACAACTAGAACACTTAAATGATATACACCATGTTACATTATAGTGCCGAAAATTATTTATTCAAAAATCTTTTTTTGCCTGCTTATAGATTCGTAGGATACCTTGTTTGTGTTTGTACCTAAACCTTAGCTAGATTAGGCTAATTGTACCTTTAAGTGTCCCATGACTTTCGAGATTATTTTTTCCTATCATAATTTTTAGGTTCTAGTATACCTTAGGATTCATATTCTTTTTTGGACTAAGAATGAATTCTTTGGTCTTCTTCTTCTTTATTAAACCTAAACTTCGAATTCTTCATTACTTCTCTACCTTTAATTGAAATCTTGATTCGTTCGCTATGTAGAATTTCGAATTCTCTTAGCAACCCTGATAAACTCTTATCTACCCAATGTATATCTACAACCATTATCCAACCTTTTGTCTTGATCTTCTTTCCAATTGACTAACTTTCTCGGAATCAATCCTGAATCAAAATTCTTCTGGGATCATTTAAACCATAAAGGTCAATTATTACCAGAAGAATTAGTTCAGTTCATGATTCTCCTAAAGGAGTTATTTTCAATTTCAATATTGTTATCTCGTATGTTTTTTCCAAAGACCGAGAATATTTTCATATGTTGACTTCCTCCACTCATCTTAAAACCCTACTCTCTATGCAATTTCTTGATCAAATCAAGGCCTAGAAAGCTTCTATGATCATGAAGCAGGAACGGTCAGAAAATTGATCATATTTTGAATCCATTCTATTATTGAATTTCCTTTAGTCAAGGAGATTTTTTTAGCTGTCCCAAAGCTATTTAATTTCTTGGTGTTACTAGACAATTTCAATTTGATTTTCTTGAATCAATGAAACTTACCTTCTCTCAAATTTCCAACTTTCCTTAGTTATGGAATTATTCTTCTCAAAATAATTTTCCTTATTCCCTGAGTGATTTGTCAGGAATATTTTCATTGGTTTTTCTTACTTAATCCAAATCTATGATGCTTCTATCTTATCTAGTGTTTGACTCAATTATTCAAATTAAGGTTGATCGTTTCATCTTTGGAAAAGAAAATCGGAGAACAGATACTCCTCTTGATTTTAGCCCCAGTCTCTTGAATCTCAAACACATATTTTGATAAATCCCTTAATCTCAGAAGAACAGTCATCTACATTTTCTATCATGTTTAAAACTTTAAACTCGTTTGAATTTTTAAAATTTCTCTGAAATTCACATGGACAAAGCTGAGAAAATATTTAGCAACCTAACATGACTCCGCACATTTACGTGATAGTCATTTATCTGAATTATGGAAAATTACAAGTTTACTGCAGCTAGTTGTGCACTGGCGAGGCATAAACTCTAAGTTGAAATAATGACAGGTAATCGTTAGGTTTTCTAATATTATTGAGACTTTGTTCTATGTTTGCTTAGCCATAAAATGGATAAAGTTGGAAGATTACTTGGTAAACTAAATTATTCAAGTTATGGAGTCAAAAATTTATTGCAGTCAGGTGCACACTGGCGAGGCATAAATTTGAAACAAAGTGACTTGAAAATAGTTGTTTTCGAATATTAATAAGACTATATTCATATCATGATTATCTCCAATCATTCTGAGGATTTGTATTCTAGCATTTGCTCCCACCTCCAGAAATGATCTATTAAATTATATTCTTGTCATGGCTATTTTTAATCACCCTCACCATCTTAAAATCGTACAACTTGTTGATTTCTCTGAGTCACAAACTCCTATACCTCATACCAGTTTGAATTAAAAATTGTCCCTCATTTCGGAAAATTATATTATCTTTTGTTTCTCAAATGAATTGATGTCATATTTTATGACCTTTCTATTTTATTTGATCTCATTTTAAAACTTTAAACTCGTTATGATTATTTAAATTATACCTCGATGTTTATTCATGATTTTGATCATAACAAAATATTCTAAACCCTATCTAGAAGATTCTAAACATGTTTACATTTTATCTTTATATTTAGCAATCATGCCTCGAATCTGATTTTGCCTTATGAAGTAAACCTAGAACATTTTATAGCTTGGATTTTTAGAGTGCATGATATATAGGATATATATGAGTTAAAATATACAATGGTGATTAGTATCGAGGAAAGTTTGTAAATAATTTGACATTGAAGATTAAAGGTTGTCAATGTTAGGCATAGAGATGCACACTAGGAAGGTGCATGGTGAATTAACTATAAAGGATAATCGAAACAAGAAATATTGAACTTAAAATGTAAATAATTGAGGATGACGAATTGTATGAATAGAAGGGTGCCAATATTTTTTTAAAAAAAAGGTTGGAAAGATGTAATAAGATTTATTTTGAGAAAGTTTAGTCAAATAAAGGATTTGAGCTTAATCATGATTTCATAGAGAGTTCGAGATTAAATAGGAAAATAAAGATATATACATGATAGTATAAAATTACAGTAATGATCATCTATGAGAAAGAAATGATAAAATTTTATAGATCGTGACAAATCAGAATATTGAAACGTGGTGTAGGATTTTAGATATGATATTGGGCACCAAGGCTTGACATTGAAGTATTAAAGACTAGGAGTATCAAATCATAGAATTAAATTGAATATATTAGCAAGCTGGGAGAAATACATATCGCATGAATATGAGATGTGTTCAAGATTGAAAATATAGAAGACAAAATTTTAAGGTGATTGAAAATTTAGGAATGGAATCGAGAATTTAGTAATCATGGAGAATAACACTATTTCTAAAGGAGGGAAGAATGTAAATTAAACAGTGGATAAAATTGATGAATATATAGCATTATATGAGTTTTGGGATTGTTAACCTACTTGGGCATAAGACAGTTAAGGAAGATGTCCAAACTGATTTCTTGCATGATTGCATGATTAAAACCCTGACCCTGTCCTTTAATTTCGAGGACGAAATTTTCTAAGGAGGGAAGGTTGTGAAACCCGTAAATTTTAGTTTTATTTAAATAATTTATTTACTAAATTATTTTTTAAAAAAAATTATTATTATTTCTGGAATTTTATTGGTCAAACCCGTAAAATTTTTATTGTATAATTTATTTGCTAAATTATTAATTATTATTATTTCAGGAAAACATATTTTTTTAGAAATATTATAAAACCTAGAATTTGATTATTGGGCCTGACCTGTTCTGACCTGTCCTAAACCCATCTTGGAAATCGAACCCAAAATTTTGGTTTTCCCGAAATGAATCTGTTAGTATATATATATATATATATATATATATATATATATATATATATATATATATATATATATATATAATTATACATATGAATATATTTTCCTTAGTAAAAAAAGAAGAAGAAAGGAATACTTATTACTCATTTGACTATTTCTATAAAACAAAATTATTCATTGAATTTTTATTAATTGGCCTGAACCCGTACCGAACCCAATCTCGATTTTTCGAAACAAAACTTTAAGTTATTTAGTTATTTATTTATATATTTACTATACTTTCTTTTAAGGAAAATCCTTTATTTTTCTTTCCTTTACAGAATAAGCTCTTCATCTTCCCTTCCCTTTCCGTCCACCCCCGGTCTTCCCGTAACCGCCACCGCCATCACCCCTCCTCTTCCGAAACCGTCGAGTCTCCTCCTCTCCCGTAACCTCCAATCTCTTCTCCTATTTAAACCCTTCTCTCCATCACTCTTCATTCACCACACCCAAAAACACTCTCTCCCAAACTTTCGTGCCCTAGCTTTTCGAGTCGAGCCGAGCTCCCCCGGCAGCCGACGTCCGCCCTCGTCGCAGCCCGACGACCCCCGCCGATCGCTCTCGCACCCTTCGCGCGACCTTCCAGCGGCCTAGGCCGGCGACCCCGAGCCTATCCGGCGTTTTCTGCCGCCGCTCCCTGTCCGCGCGGCCCCGCCCAGGCTGACCCGACGCCGTCGAGCCCTCTGGCCGCCGTTTCCGATCGCCCGACCAGTATTCCGTCCAGACCGATCGCCCAAGGCCGACCCCCTCGCCGTCGCCCCCGGTGTTTCGTGGTTTCCCGTGCCCGATCTGCTGTAGTGGATTCCCGTGGCCCGTCCCGCTGTCCAGCGCTGTTCCCGTGGCGCTTCGATTCCCGTGGCAACCTCTGTTCTGGTAGGCGTGCTCGTTTCTGCGCTGTTTCGTGCAATTTGTTGCTGTCCACGTGTTTTGGGCTTTTTCGAGTCCGCAGGAATTTGGTTTTTCTCTATAATTGCATCTGAGAGCTCTAGCCGAGCAACCCCAGGTATATTTGCTTTTCCCGTTTCCGTTCCGTAGTCGGTGATGATTTGGTCCCCGATCCCATTGCGGGATTCGGTTAGACGTTTCGAATTCGGAAATTCTGAAGTTCGTTGGATATTTCTGTGGATAGTTTCGTTTTGAGAATAATAGGCTCTGTGATTTTCTTGATAGCTTTGCTTCGAATTTAGTTCTGTTGGTTTTGGGAGTTAATTTTTATGTTGGTTTGTTTCTGTGAATTCTCGGGTTTCCGAGTAATTTCGGGTTTTCCGAGTATTCTTCGAAAACATATTTTGTGAGTTATTAATCCTTGTGGAGGAATTTAAATTATGGGTTTTCCCTGGTTTGGGATATATATATTGGTATTGTGGCGCAATTTTCCAGTTTTGGGTTATCCCGAAAATAGAGGTAATGCTGCCGAAATTTTTATAAAATTATATAAATGGATTTTAAATCAGTTTTCAAAAATATTTATAAATTGAATTTTCGGGCAACGGTCCATGAGCCCTTAGCAAAAAGCAAACGAAACCGATTTTATCCGGACGTTGAGGCATTAGCTATTTTAACGATTAGACCAAAGTCTGAGACTCGTATTATATTTTAATTTATTAATTTTATTTTATAATTAAATTGTAGGAAATTTTAGGACTAACCAATATTTTTCTTCTTATTTAAATTCAAGTAAAATGGACTGTAAGGGCATAAGCCCAGCTTTTATTTACTTTCTCTGGTTTTGTAAATAAGTTAGTGTAGTTTTTATTTCTTTTCTGGTTTGTGGTTGACGTAAACACGTAAAAATATTAAAATAATTTTTTTTATAGAAAATCAGTATTATTTTCTCACATTAAATAAATTAGGAAAAACAACAAATTATTATTTAAACAAATTTCATGTTTTCCTCATTTAAAGAAAAAAAAATATTATTTTTAAATATAATATAATGAAATACAAAATTTTATCAAATAAATTGGAAAATACGATTTTTCCCAATAAAAAGGTTAAATTGACTTTTCTTCGTAAGTTAGAAACTCACCTCGATAAGCGTTCTAAAGTAGAGTTGTAAATAACCTAAAATTTGATTAGGACAAATTCTAGAGATTGTAACTAGCACACCTAGATATAGATTGAATATTGGTGCTAAGTCAGAAAATTCTCAATTGTAGGGTTTCGAAGATTGTACTAGCATCATCCAGGAATCAACAATCGAATCCAGTTATAACAAAGTGTCACGACCCGCACCCTGATTAGGGACACGAAAAGTGGGTACGTCCAACCTACGCCGCGGCATCGACGGTAGAACGCTGTCTAGGTCATCTAGAAATACTACAACTAAACAGATAAAGGTACCTATACAGTATATACACTCCGAATGGAGGTGACATAGCAATACAGTCTCAATCACATAAACAAACTAGGATAGATAGCACGAAAGAAAATATGATAGATGAAGCAGGAAACAAGTTCAAGGTCCACACAAGTCCAGAGCTATACATAACATCCCAGAGTCACAGAAAATATATATAACAACTACAGTCTGAAAAGTACTAGCTGGCTCGCAGGCCAGGCAACCCAACTAATCTACACTACTCCGGGAGTACAAAATCTAGTGGCTCTACTAACAAGCCACGGTCCAAGTCTACTCTATCTAACCCGTTCCCATAATAGGTCGGGCAATCAGCCTCTGAATCATTTATAAAATTTGTCAATGGTATCCTGTCAGGAAAATGAGCAAGTACAAGCACTAACAGCAGTTCCATGTGAATTGACAAATACTATAAGAGACAGTATAATGAAATACAAGACAAAGATATATGAAATTCAGGGTAAAATTAGCAGGAAATGCATAATAGATGTGAGTACTGAATATGACGACAATATATATGTAGGATTGCTTAGGAACTATTCGGAAGCCGAGTTACAACCCTTAAACCAAACAAGGACCGGGGTTGTAACCCTTCTCCCGAACAGAACTTAGCCTCCTAGGATAAATAAATATAAAAATGTGACTTGAATTATTAGAGCGCTATGTGATCGACTAGGGAATCATGGTAGGGTTATCCACTTGGCCCGACAATCACATAAAAATCTGAAAGGGTCATGCCGACCAACCTGGATAACATGGACATGGGGTATCTGCTACACCCTACGTGAGGTGAGGGTGGCGCTAGCGAAATAGTGACATGGGGCTTTGATCACATAACCCCTAATAATTTCCCATCCTCGAGTAGTATAATGGACCTGGACATGACACGTCATGACACGGGATTCCCTAAGAGGATAGCTACTCCCTCTCAGGAATCGGTGTCTATACTGTAGGAACGAAATAGTAAAGCGTAATACTCTAGAGGGGGGTGAATAGAGTTGGCAGCAGAATAATGCTAAATAAAAATGTTAGCAGCACAATCACAGAATATTAATCACAACTGAAATAATGTAAAGGCAAAGTTAAGAGAACAAACGCAAAGACAACGATGTATACTGGTATCCCTCTGTTGAGGACTAATCCAGTCGGTAGAACTCTTGCTACCAGTTGAATCCACTATTGGAAAAACCGCAAGTTTTCTTACGAAATCCTTGCAACTTCTACAATGCGAGCTTTGATACGAAGAACTCGTCCAACTTCAAATGTGAAGAGGTATTCTTCAATCAAGCCTTCTGATTACAATCTCTCAGAAACTTCTAGACCGTACCGCACTGGCAAATTGACTAGAGGATTGTAACTGGCTTGGGATCTGAAATTGAAAGCTCTAGAAAACTCTTTGGAAGACTGAAAGCTTTAGATAGAGAGAAGATTGAAAGTGAATGAGTGAGTTGAAATGATCGAAATCCTTCTCTATTTATAGGAGTTCCAAAGGCAGACTTCTGTCAGAATTCGGGCAGAACTCTTTGAGCAAATCTCGGTCAAATCTGCAACTGCAGGAGGACCAAGTTCCAGAGATTCAAAATCACAACGGCCACTAACCGAACTCTGGCCGAACTCTGGCCGAGTTCTGTCAGGGTTAGGTTAGGGTTTTAAAAATAGGTTTTGGTGATTTTTGAAAACCTTTTTGAAAACCTTTTTGTAAACCTTTTGATAGGTCATTTAAAAAAAACATTTTGAACTATTTTGGGATAGCCTATTTGCCAGTACGACTCGGTGTACAACATATTCCTAGACTCAAATAAAATGAAAATTACATTGCATAGGAAATACAGACTCGAGTAGGCAAACAGATCTTCAGTCATGAACGGAGTGGATAGCCAATCTTGCTTATGTCCAAGAAACCGAGATGTCCCAACTAGCTTTGTATATCCAGACAGAGTTTGATCAGTTATTAAAATCAGGTTGACCATATGACCAATGGGCCAACATATACAAGTACAGGGAATAAGACAAGAAAAGTACATATATACCAAGAAAATCTAGGAACAACATCTCATGTCATGATCCAACATATACTAGTCCCTGAACTATCGTGACTGGAATCGAGTAAGACACTACAACTGAATCATATATAGCAGATATCAAGACAATAAAAACTATCAGTGAATGTACTCGCCTGCTGTCCTGAGCTGTAGGGTATATCAATGCTCAGAACGGTAATCAGAGACCTAAAGATGAGATATTGCATGTTAATTTAGGTTTAACAAAGTTTCACAATGAATGATATAAAATCTAGGTCAATCTAGGTCTCACTGAGTCACACTAAGTCCTGTCAAGTCAATCTAGGTCAAATCAAGTTATATCAAGTCAATCTAAGTCAGACTAAGTCAACTCTAGGTCATACCAGTCATCGCAAGTCAAAACAAGTCGAAGAAAGTCAAACGGGATCAAGAGTTGGCCTACAGTTGACTTTTGGTCAACTGGTCAACCCTGGTCAACTCTGGTCAACCCTAGGTCAATCCTAGGTCAATGGTGACTAACAGTTGACTTTTGGTCAACCATTCAAGTCTAATGGAATTTGGGACTAAATTGGGTAAAGTGTTGACCCATAGTTGACTTTTGGTCTAAAAAGTCAACCGTGGTCAACCAAGGTCAAGACTAGGTCTAGACGACTATTTCTAATCATTACCAACCCTTACAACCCATATCCGATTCATTCTCAAACTCCAATTCTTCTCCTTCTCCTTCTCCTTATTCCTATTCTACTTCTTATTCTCCTTCTCATTCTTCTCCTCATTCTCCTTCTTCCCTCATTCTCCTTCTCATTCTCCTTCTTCCCTCATTCTCCTTCTCATTCTCCTTCTCATTCTCCTCCTCATTCTCCTTCTCATTCTTCTCCTTCCCTCATTCTCCTTTTCATTCTCCTTCTCATTCTCATTCTCATTCTCCTTCTCATTCTCCTTCTTCCCTCATTCTCCTTCTCATTCTCCTTCTCATTCTCCTTCTCATTCTCCTCCTCATTCTCCTTCTTCCCTCATTCTTCTTCTCATTCTCCTCCTCATTCTCCTTCTTATTCTCATTCTCTTTCTCATTCTCCCCCTCATTCTCTTTCTTCCCTCATGCTCATTCTCCTCCTCATTCTCATTCTCCTCCTCATTCTCCTTCGTCCCTCATTCTCCTTCTCATTCTCCTCCTCATTCTCATTCTCCTCCTCATTCTCCTTCTTCCCTCATTCTCCTTCTCCTTCTTATTCTCATTCTTATTCTCCTCCTCATTCTCCTTCTTCCCTCATTCTCCTTCTCATGCTACTGCTGCTCCTGCTAGTGCTATTGCTGCTGCTGTGGCTTATTCTCTTCATCTTCTTCTACTTTTTTCACTACTTCCTTCACTCTATATATATATATATAAATACATACACACACACACACTCTCTCTCACACACTACCACCACCACTCTCATGACACCACTACCATTCTCATGACACCAATACCATCACCACCACTCTCTACACACACTCAAATACATATAAATATATATACACATATATATACATATATACTCATCTCTAAAGAAAAACCCCCAATTAATCCCTAAACTAGTTTTCTAGGAAAACCTACAAATTCTATGGGCAAAATGTAGAGGGTGGTCTCCTCCTCATTTATGGTGAAGGAAATAAATGCAAAAGAGAATTAATAAAGGTTTTAAAAGCATACCTAATTGATCTTCTTGAAAGAGAAGAAACTTCAAAAAAAGGAAATAAAATGGAGAGAGAGAGGTTGCTTTGGAGTGAAGCAAAGGAGAGGGGGTGCTCCATACATGGCCGACCACATTATAGAGGGTTTGGGGCATTTGGCAATTTACCAAAATGCCCTCCAAGTTAAAGAAATGAGTGGTTTGAGTTGGGGTCAAAATGGTAACTTGAAAACTCCTAATTTCAAGTTCTAAATCTAATTCTAATCCCTAATACCACTAAAATCAAATGGGATTAGTCAAATATAAATATCTGGGTTTGGTCATGACAAGTTGGTCGGTTCCAGTTGGGTTCCGATCAGAGTCTAAGCTACCCCGGGTCCCCGATACAAGTCGGAATGAGCTGAAATTCGAATCCGACTCAAATAACCCCAAAACAATATCATAATTAATAAAATAAATTTCAAAAATATTCAAAGTACAAAATGACAAAAATACCTCTGTTCCTAAAAACTGGGGGTGACAAATCTATCCACCTTTAAAAATTTCGTCCTCGAAATTAAAACAAAGCAATCACAGAAAAACACACGCAGAAAACAATCCCACTCGAATACTTCCAAAGAAAAAAAAAATTTAGCAAAATAAAAATCTTTTAAGACACAACAACACTTGCAAATAAAAACTGTTACGTGTCCGACACGGACACGAAACCATCACAAATCTCATCTATCAAAAGCCAAATCAACAATCACCAATACAAAATATCAAAATAAATCAAAGAGGTCCAACGATCAAAATACCCTTGGGCCAGAAATGATACTGAAAATATCCTAATCACATGGTTAGGCTCTAGGTCAAACAGTCTCTAAGGTTTCACTAGCAAAACATTAAAATCACAAATCATGGCTTAAAAATTTAAAATGATTAAAATCTCCAAAATCAAAGCATGAAATTAAATGACAATAATTAAATGACTAAAACTATAAAATTTAAAATCACTCTCAATTAGAAACCTGGTGCTACAAGTCTATCCACCTTAAAAAAATTCATCCTCAAAATTAAAACAAAATAAACATAGGAAAATCATGCAGTTCGACAATCATATGCGTCTGTCCAGAATCATGATACTCAGAATCTCCGTCATGCTAGTGAGCAAGGCTACGATAATCACATAGTCCTTGACTAAGGTACATACCTCTAGAATTATGGTATTTAAAATTTTTGCATTGCCGCATGCTTGGCAGCGAAAACCTTAAATTCGCACACCCGAGAAATACGACCATAATCCGACTATATGTCCTCACTATGCCTGCTAGCATGACCCTAGAGGATTCTATAATCTCATAATCGAGGCGACCTAGCCCATACGACTTATCTCAGAAGAAAATCACATCACAAGAACAAAATTTTATCAACCAATCAAGGTACAGATGGAATCGAATTTCAAATAGTTATAAGGAGACAAATACGAAAATAAGATCGAAAGATTGGAACCTGTACTCTGCCCTGATTAGGGGTATGAGAAGTGGGTACGTCCAGCCTACGCCACAGCATCGACGGTAGAACGCTGTCTAGGTCATCTAGCAATACTACAACTAAACAGATAAAGGTACCTGTACAATATATACACTCCGAATGGAGGTGACATAGCAATACAGTCTCAATCACATAAACAAACTAGGATAGATAACACGAAAGGAAACATGATAGATGAAGCAGGAAACAAGTTCAAGGTCCACACAAGTCCAGAGCTATACATAACATCCCAGAGTCACAGAAATATATATAACTACTACAGTCTGAAAAGTACTAGCTGGCTCGCAGGCCAGGCAACCCAACTAATCTACACTACTCCGGGAGCACAAAATCTAGTGGCTCTACTAACAAGCCACGGTCCAAGTCTACTCTATCTAACCCGTTCCCATAATAGGTCGGGCAATCAGCTCTGAATCATTTGTAAAATTTGTCAACGGTATCCTGTCAGGAAAATGAGCAAGTACAAGCACTAACAGCAGTTCCATATGAATTGACAAATACTATAAGAGATAGTATAATGAAATACAAGACAAAGATATGTGAAATACAGGGTAAAATCAGCAGGAAATGTATAATAGATGTGAGTACTGAATATGATGACAATATATATGTAGGATTGCTTAGGAACTATTCGAAAGCCGAGTTACAACCCTTAAACCAAACAAGAACCGGGGTTGTAACCCTTCTCCCGAACAGAACTTAGCCTCCTAAGATAAATAAATAAAAAAATGTGACTTGAATTATTAGAGCGCTATGTGATCGGCTAGGGAATCATGGTAGGGTTATCCACTTAGCCCGACAATCACATGAAAATCTGAAAGGGTCATGCCGGCCAACCTGGATAACATGGACATGGGGTATCTGCTACACCCTACGTGAGGTGAGGGTGGCGCTAGCGAAATAGTGACATGGGGCTTTGATCACATAACCCCTAATAATTTCTCATCCCCGAGTAGTATAATGGACCTGGACATGACATGTCACGACACGGGATTCCCTAAGAGGATAGCTACTCCCTTTCAGGAATCGGTGTCTATACAAGTACAGGGAACAAGACAGGAAAAGTACATATATACCAAGAAAATCCAGGAACAACATCTCATGTCATGATCCAACGTATACTAGTCCGTGAACTATCGTGACTGGAATCGAGTAAGATACTACAACTGAATCGGATATAGCAGATATCAAGACAATAAAAACTATTAGTAAATGTACTCGCCTGCTGTCCTGAGCTTTAGGGTATATCAATTCTCAGAGCGGTAATCAGAGACCTAAAGATGAGATATTGCATATTAATTTAGGTTTAACAAAGTTAAGAATGATTCACAATGAATGATATGAAATCTAGGTCAATCTAGGTCTCACTGAGTCACACTAAGTCCTGTCAAGTCAATCTAGGTCAAATCAAGTTATATCAAGTCAATCTAAGTCAGACTAAGTCAACTCTAGGTCATACCAGTCATCGCAAGTCAAAACAAGTCGAAGAAAGTCAAACGGGGTCAAGAGTTAGCCTACAGTTGACTTTTGGTCAACTGGTCAACCCTGGTCAACTCTGGTCAACACTAGGTCAATCCTAGGTCAATGGTGACTAACAGTTGACTTTTGGTCGACCGTTCAAGTCTAATAGAATTTGGGACTAAATTGGGTAAAGTGTTGACCCATAGTTGACTTTTGGTCTAAAAAGTCAACCGTGGTCAACCAAGGTCAAGACTAGGTCTAGACGACTATTTCTAATCATTACCAACCCTTACAACCCATATCCGATTCATTCTCAAACTCCTATTCTTCTCCTTCTCCTTATTCCTATTCTTCTTCTTATTCTCCTTCTCATTCTCCTTCTCACTCTCCTTCTTCCCTCATTCTCCTTCTCATTCTCCTTCTCATTCTCCTTCTTTCCTCATTCTCCTTCTCATTCTCCATCTCATTCTCCTTCTTCCTTCATTCTCCTTCTTATTCTCATTCTCATTCTCATTCTCATTCTCATTCTCCTCCTCATTCTCCTTCTTCCCTCATTCTCCTTCTCATTCTCATTCTCCTTCTCATTCTCCTTCTCATTCTCCTTCTTCCCTCATTCTCCTTTTCATTCTCCTTCTTATTCTCATTCTCCTTCTCATTCTCCTCCTCATTCTCCCCCTCATTCTCCTTCTTCCCTCATTCTCCTTCTCATTCTCCTCCTCATTCTCGTTCTCCTCCTCATTCTCCTTCTTCCCTCATTCTTCTTCTCATTCTCCTCCTCATTCTCCTTCTTCCCTCATTCTCCTTCTCATTCTCCTCCTCATTCTCCTTCTTCCCTCATTCTCCTTCTCATGCTACTGCTGCTCCTGCTAGTGCTATTGCTGCTGCTGTGGCTTATTCTCTTCATCTTCTTCTACTTCTTTCACTACTTCCTTTCCTCTCTCTCTCTCTATATATATATATAAATACATACATACACACACACACTCTCTTACACACTACCACCACCACTCTCATGACACCAATACCATCACCACCACTCTCCACACACACTCAAATACATATAAATATATATACACATATATATATACATATATACTCCTCTCTAAATGAAAACCCTCAATTAATCCCTAAACTAGTTTTCTAGGGAAACCTACAAATTCTATGGACAAAATATAGAGGGTGCTATCCTCCTCATTTATGGTGAAGGAAATAAATGCAAAAGAAAATTAATGAAGGTTTTAAAAGCATACCTAATTGATCTTCTTGAAGAAAAAGAAACTTCAAAAAAAGAAAATGAAATGGAGAGAGAGAGAGAGGTTGCTTTGGAGTGAAGCAAAGGAGAGGGGGTGCTCCATACATGGCCGGCCACATTATAGAGGGTTGGGGGCATTTGGCAATTTACCAAAATACCCTCCAAGTCAAAGAAATGAGTGGTTTGAATTGGGGTCAAAATGGTAACTTGAAAACTCCTAATTTTAAGTTCTAAATCTAATTCTAATCCCTAATACCACTAAAATCAAATGGAATTAGTCAAATATAAATATCTGGGTTTGGTCACGACAAGTTGGTCGGTTCCAGTTGGGTCCCGATCAGAGTCTAAGCTACCCCGGGTCCCCGATACAAGTCGGAATGAGCTGAAATTCGAACCCGACTCAAATAACCCCAAAATAATATCATAATTAATAAAATAAATTTTAAAAATATTCAAAGTACAAAATGACAAAAATACTCCTGTTCCTAAACCTGGGGGTGACAAAAGGCAAGTACAATTTGTGTTAGTTTACCAATTATTTAGTAATCGTTTTATTGCAAGTTTAAACTACGATGTAACAAGAAACTCTCTCTGAGAGCATTGACTGATTGACTGTTGGGTACTGGGGGAGTAGTGTAATGAGTATGACCACATCCAAAGTAGTATACTGAGTGTTAGCATACCCCTCATACATACGGAGATAGGCCATATCGTATCAATAAGATACAACTGTACAACCCAATCCGGTCATATTTATTGCCTATTCACATCATAATATTTTAACTGCTAGAAAACTGTTTATTTTAAATTGTTTAAAAGTGCATATCTCTATTATTATTTCAATTATTGGATTATCATGAATTGTACTTTGCTCCCTCCTGACTGGAGACCAACATTTTTAGGTGATTGAGTCGTTGAAGATCTGATGCCTGTTCCCGCAGAACTTGGAACCCCAGAATCTTAAGAGCTGGATTAGTATTTATTTTTCTTTTGGAAACAAGTGTATTAAGTGAATGTTGTATTAATGTTTGTTGTATTTCAGGTTTTTTTTCAAATTGAATAAAATATTTTTATATTTCGTTAGAATTTTATCTGCATGTGTTTCACTGCTTGATACAACTTACTGCCGCCGTCTCAACAACGGTGCAGGCTGGGCATGATCTGATTCGACCCAAGAAATTAGGACCGGGTCGTGACAACCACACAAGCAAAGAAATATTTAAGTTATTACAACTAGTCCTTTATTACAACTTCTTAAACAAAAAAAACTAAATTGCAATACAACTGGTGTTCATGGGCCTCCTGGTTGGGTTAAACTAACTCCTCAGAGCTCAAGTCAGGTCTGTAGTTGGTACTAAAGGGCACCTCCTCGTCATCGTAGTCACCTAAAAATATTGGTCTCCCGTCAGGAGAGAACAAGAAACAGATATCCAATTCTAGTATTTTAATAAATAATTAAAATATGCAAGTAGTAGTTTTTAAAACATTATTTATATTTTTAAACAATAAAAATGAATCAATGAAGCAGTAAAATCTCAAGAAAGCAATAGTGATGCAATCTACAATCAGAAATAGTATTTTAAGTATGTAGTCACATGTGACCGGCTGGAAGAGGCAATATGTATACTAGCATTATGCCTAATGCTAGCATACGGTACAGCTCAATCCCTGTGCAATAAAGGTTAGCGCGAGATAATCAATAATAGTAACATCGACTTTGGTCACATACACTAACACTACTCTTCAATTCTGAGTCAATAAGTCAATAAGTTAATCAAACAATCAATTGGATCCGAGAGGAATCTCGTGAGTCAAGTGTTGATACAATATTCGTAATGATGCAGTACATTTAATCATCAATTAAAATACGAGTTTTGAATATTATGAAACTTGCATTGGTTTTCTATATTGTAGGTGGAGACAGAAAATACGACCTTAAACTTAGGTCATGAAACCTACATTAATTAAAAGTCCGGTTTAGAAACCATTATAAGGGTCCTAGTTCATTTTTATTAATAAACCAATAATTATTAAACTAATGCTCAATTATTTATTCTAAAATACTAAGTAACCGAAATACTAATTTATAAGTGATATAATAACCATTTTAATCTTTAATAAAAATTTATAATAAACTATTTATCTATTAGTTACCAAAAATATGTTCATTTAATAGTAGTAACTATTTTGAGAATAATATTATTAACAAATAATTACAATCTTTTAATTAAGCAATTTATTTTAAAATTATTTTATTTTATTTATAAACCGTATTTTGAGAACATATTCATATATCTAAAAATTATATTTTATAAACCATATTATTTAACACTTTTCTGCATTATACATATATATATATATATATATATATTATATATATATATATATATATATATATATATATATATATATATATATATATATATATAAACTCTATTATTTTTTTAATATAATTTGTAAGAAACTCTTTTAACTAATAAGTCTTGTAAAATATTATTTTAATGAATTTATATTTATTAGTTAAAATTAGTATTTTTATGTCAATGATTATTTAATAGAATACTAATTTAATTATCCATAATAATTAATTCTTCCAAAAAATTAATTTTTGTGAAAATAATTTTTACTAGTAATTTACCGCCTAATTAACGATTTATACCTATTAACATACAATCATTTATTTGATTACTACACCATAATCATTTAATTAAATCAATAATTATTATTAACTAATTAACTAAACATAATTAACCAACTATGCTAATTGTTACAGTTAACATAAATTAACATTAATCATTAACTAATTATCCCAAAGTTGACAGAGCTTTATTTTGTCAACTTGGTCGGACTAAACCTACATGTTTTTGCCTAATTTTTATTTTGTGAAATGTAAAATTTCTGTCAGAAGAACCTACCGGTTGTTTGATGGAGGAGAACCGAAGTGTAGCTTCGGCCTCGGACTCGGATTGGCGCACGAAGGCTGCTCGGAAAGCCGGAAAAGTGCCGACGGGGTCGGACAACGGCGCGGAGGACGTCAGAACGGGGGCACACGGGGGCGCGGACGTGGGCGGCAGCGCCAAGGTACACGCGGTCGGGCGCGGGGAGCAGGGCTGGCCCTGGGGCCGTGCCAATAGTGCGGCCGTACAGGGCCTCCAATTTTTTGGGGCCTCAAAAAAATATTATGGTTAATTGTGTAATTTTGTATTTCAAGTTATACCATTTCTTCTTCAATTCCTACTCTACAATCCCTCCAAGACCTCCAATTCTTGGATCCCTATTCCCTACTGACTTTAAGATTCATATTTATAATCATACAAAAAAATTAGAATTTCTTAAAGATATTGCTCTGACTGGTGTGTTAATTGTTATTTTATTTCTAAAGATCCCTCAATTGTTAGATGAATTTATTTTCTACAATAATGATGAGGTTTTTTTATATATATAATTTAAGAATTTGGATGTGCAGGCTTAGTATTTATTTAAGAAATAATGATGTCCAAG